>QANW01010048.1:355684-385376 GCA_003254865.1 Dryas drummondii | reverse complement strand
GAGAGAGAGAGTTAGAGAGAGAGAGGAGAGGGGCGGGTGGCCAGGTGGGTCGACGGAGTGGTGGCTGGGGTCGGAGGGGTGCTGCAAGTGCTCCATTTTTTTTGTTTTTTTTTTAGTTTTTAATTTTTATTATTTTTTTAAATAATTAGTTCTTTTTTTTTTTAATTTTTTTTTTGTTATCCACGTGACATGTTTCTAGTGTGCCACGTAGACAATTAATGGCAAGCCTGACGGAAAAGTTGACGAAGGTACTGGGTGTGCAAAATCAGTAATTGAGGTACCTACGAACAATTTTTTTTATTGGGATACTCAAGTGATATAGGATGGTTAATTGAGGTACTTTTATGTAATTTACCCTTTAAGTAATTAAGTGACATGTGCTAGTCACCTGATCAGTATGCCTTATATAGATGCAAGCCCCGTGCCTGTGCGCGTGTATATATATAATATAGATCTCTTTTTTTGCCCAACATATAATCAGGGAGTAAAATTTCGTTTTATAGGGCTATGAAAATTTTAACACCGTACCAAATTTATTTTGAAAAATTTCGCCGAAATTTTCTGAAAATTTTCCGAAATCCTCGAAATTTCGGCGAAATTTTCGAGGTAGAGACCGGAGAGAGAGGAGAGGCAGCGACCTGAGGGAGAAGGGAGGCAGAGACCGTCGCCGGAGAGGGAGTTGCAGATCGAGGCGTGTCGTCGTCGGAGGAAGATGAGATTCGGGGAGGGAGAAGGAAGAAAGAGATTAGGAAGGGAGGAGGGAGAGGGAAGAGAGAGATTAGGAAGGGAGGAGAAAAAATGGTGAAGGGAGAAGAAAAAAAAAAAAGGAAGGTTGAAGTGCTGAACTGCCGAACTGGAAGAAGACGAACGCTTTGGTAGAGTGGAAGACCACTGGGGAAGAAGAGGAAAAGTAAAGAAAAAATGAGGAAGTGACGTGGGAAGAAGAGGAAAAAGGAAAGAAAAAAAAGAAGAGAAAAGAAAGGAAAAAGAAAAAAAAGGAAAGAAAAAAAAAGGAAAGGAAAGAAAAAAAAAAAGAAGAGAAAGGAAAAAAAAAAAAGGAAAGAAAAAAAAGTAAAGATTTTTTTTTTTTTTTTTAAGGTAGATTGAGATTTGGAGTCTTTAAGTAATTGGAAAGAAAAAAAAGGTTTTAGATTTTATTTGGTATTTCGTTTAGTTGTAAACATAAATTATAAAAAAGAAATTTATCCTTTTATCATGAAGTTTTATTTCCTTAATGTTGTTTTCCAATTACGATAATTTGTAAAATTAAAATTTTAGGTAAACTGTTGTCGCCGCTGCTGCCATTGAATTGATTTTATTTTAACCAAATTCGGCTTAATTTAACTATCGAAGATCATTTCCAAGTCCTTTTGAGTAAGCTTGCTATTTTCTATTGCTACATTGATAATTTATTCGTGTAATTTTATTATGTAATTATTAATTAGTGAAGTATTTTTTTAACAGTATTGTCTCCGGCACGCATTATATTCATCATATATCACATGAAATCTACTATATTATTTGATTTCTTCAATGTTTTTTATTAATGTAGTAAATAATATGTTAAATAAACATATGGTCAAGTTTCATTCAAAATTTTCATATTTTGATAACAATTTTCGTCGTTTTTGTCCAATTTTATCGAAATCGAAATTTCTGCGAAAATTTCTATCGAAAATTTTCTCGAAATCGAAATTTTACTCATTGCATATAATATACATCTTTACTATTATAAAATCATAAAAAAGGTTTGGCGATAGTGTGTTACAGCCTTATAGACTTCATAATAAATAGAATTGCTCAACAAATAATTTTATAAAAAATAAAGTAAATAAATAAAGACATAGTTAATAAATACAACCATTAAAATAAATTTTAAAAAATAAAAAATTATAAAATAAAGATAGTTGTAAAAACTGAAAAGTTATAAAACTAAGAATAAAAAAAAAAAAAAAAACCACAGTATCAATTAACACGTGCCACGTGCCAAGAGGCTAGTATAGATAGAAAGAGAGTTTTGATTTTAACGTTTTTTATTTTTACCAAAACCCTCTACTCCGAACGACGTGGTCACAAATCGGAGCTCCAAGGTGTGTACGGACATGGAGAAACCTCTGGTGACACTTGAAAACGGCGTCGCCTGCTCGTCGTGGAACCACTCTGGCCTCAGATTAGCAACCGGCTCCGTCGATGGATCCCTCTCTATCTTCGACTCGCGCGACCCATCTTCCTCCTCTTTCTCCTGCACCTCCAAAGCCAAGGTCCCTAACACTCCCTCCCATTTCATCAATTTCAAATTTCAGTAATTGACCCATTCATTTATTTCTGTTTAATTTTTCAGTTCCACCTAAAAACTTGAATTTTTATGTTTAATGATGTGATGGGTTTTGTTTTAGGTGCACAATGACTCTGGCATTGCGAAAATTATTTGGGTTCCTCCAGAATATGGTGACGCAGTGGCATGTGTTTGCTCAGATGGAACTTTGTCAGTGTGGGAGGAGGTTGTTGAAGGTATTTTCATTGAATTTATTATCTTGTCTAATAACCCAGTGAACCACAATTATTGACTTCAAACTTTTTCTTGGGCTCTATGTAATTTAGTTTAAATGGGGAGGGGGACAAATTTCAGTTTCTTTTTTAGACATATTGTGTTTTCTGATGCATATTGAATCACCTATGTCCACTATTTGAGTATAAGAATTTTACTAAGCATTGTATCTGATGAAAAAATCTGGGTTTGTTGTTCTCTAGATGCACAACCTCTTCAATGGAAGCTGTGCAAAAGCTTTAAAAATGATTGGGCTCAACTGCTAGATACCCAATTCGGAGTCTCACCGTCAGGTTTAAAAATGGTTAGCTTTTATAGCCGATAGTGCTTTTCTTTAATTTCAGCTTTTGGTTACACTTTTTAAAATCAAGTCTGGAAGTGAGTGACAAATGGTGCTTGGTTTACTGCTTTTTCCATCCTTTTCATCTAATATGATCTAGGCTTTCATGTCTATTCCATTGGTGCCCTTATAGAAAATCTGTGCAACATGCTCAGTGGATATCATTTTCCTTGTGAGAATGAAATGTCTCAAACTTTACTTTGTTTGTTTTATAGGTTACCGCTTATTCAAATGGCCATGCCAAAGTCTATGAGCTACTAGATCCCTTGGAACTGAAGAATTGGCAACTTCAGGTGATCATTCTATCTGATAGTATTATTATGCAGCTGAAATTGCTGATGAATTTACTGTTTAGTTTTGTACAAATTGAAACATTATATGTAAATTCTAGTTTTATGTTTTGTAAAATTGTTGTACTTATGAATATAAAAGAAACATAGTCAAGACACCCATGTATATGCATATTCCCCTAATTTTCTCCTAGTTTTATGTTTTAATGCCATCCCTTTAGAATTAATGGACCATGAGCTAATGTTTCTGTTGCTCTTTCTCTCTTTGTGGGGCTTTTCTCTTGTATGCTTCCTCTTGACATGGTTACACCCTTTTATGGTTTTTATGACTTCTTACCAGTTGAATAATGATAGATCATCTCATGTGTTGGCTGCTCCCTATATTATGCATATGCCAACTGAAAAAGCCAACCTGCACAATGCAGAAAGATTTATGAATGATTTTTTAGGCCAGGTTTATGTTATAAGAAATATGCTGTTGGTGTTGGTTATGTTGAGTAATGACAATTTGGAACTCCTGTTGACCTATTTTTCTCGCAATCTTTTTGCCCAGGCCGAATTTCAGAATGTTATTGATTCAGTGTCTACATTTGGCAAAGCCGTGTGCTTATCTGCATCTATATCTTGGAATCCACAAAGAGGAGAAGGGAAGGGATCTAGTTTTGTTTTAGGTTTCAATTCAGACACACCGCAACTTAATTCCTCCAAGGTATGCTAAATTCTGCTCATCCTGCTTCCTAATCAGTTATCATTCATTTGATTTNCCCACCCCCACCCCAATTTCATTATTTACCCCTTCTAAGCACTTGTCATATTCTGCAGTATATTTTGAAGAGAAAAACTTGCACGTAACAGGTGTATACACCCACACTATGACAACATCTCCTCACATGCTAGTCATGTGACTATTTATTGTGAGAGAAAGGGTGTACACCCCCGTTACATACAAGTTTTTCTCTATTTTAAAATTGTAGTGTTACTTCTAAAAGTTGTGACTGGTAAAATGATAAAATGCTATTTTAGAGTGCTCTGTTCTTCTGCACAAAGACAGCAGTTGCCTATCTCCGTCACTTCCTGATGCAAATTAAATTCTCCAGTGCTTGCAGTAAGTCTGTACACCAAGCATTACTGGATTTATGTAGTTTGGGAAATTTTTTCACTTTGCTTCTTCAGTTGATTTTCTTTTTTGTCATTTTTGTTACTTTTTCTAAAGAGGCAGTATGGGCCGCAAGGGCAATGGTGACGAAATACAAGTTGTCATTAATTTTCCGAAAGGTGAAGGGGATGAGCTGTTGTCAAAAGCGATTATACATAATCTTATGACAGTATTTGACAGGTATGGGAATTTGATCAGGCTCATCAAAGATGGCTCCCAGTTGCAGAGTTGGCTTCGCCTGATCACAAGGGTGATCAGGTCTATGCTGTTGCATGGGCACCAAACATTGGCAGGTATGGAATTGTCTAATTGCTCATGCAACCACATATGAGCAATGAATAGGAATCTGAACATCTGTATTCTGTCTTCATATAAAATGCATGGTTTTGGCTGTCTCAAAATTTCGTGAAAAAAGTAATGAAGTCATTTTATATTAGATAGTGAACTTGTATACATTTCATCCAGGCCCTATGAGGTTATTGCCGTTTCCACTCACATGGGAATAGAAATATGGCATCTTGGATTAATCCCCAACTCAGATGGAAGGCTCTCATTGAAGAAGGTTGCACAACTTTCTGGTCACAAAGGCGAGGTATCAATACTAACTATTGAAAATTCTATGGATCATTTCATTTGGAGCGCAAATCCTTACTTTGAATATCAGCAAGAGAGTCGAATTATAATAGTGTGTATATGCTGTACAGTTGTAGTGATATGATTGTGGAGCCTTAACAGGGCAAAATGTGAATTAGCTTAGAAAGCAAGGCTATGAAGCTTCCTAATCGATTCATGTGTTTATGTTGTAATCAGGTCTGGCAGATGGAATGGGACATGAGTGGAATGACATTAGCTACCACTGGTAATGATGGGGAAGTTCGGTTGTGGCAGTCTAATTTGAACAGCGTTTGGAAAGAAGAGGCTAGATTTGTACCCAGTTCTTAGTCCTGTGCGTCATCTGTTGCCACATGTTACAGTGGCAATTCTCTGTTTTTCAATATGAAAACGCAGTTCCAAATGTCATAGTTTAAGCGCAGTTTCAATTCTCTTGGTTTTAGATCACTAGGTTTAAGCGCAGGAAGTGCAACCTAAAATCTCTAAGATTAAAGATTAGTGATGCCACTTTTACAGCTTGGTTCAAGTTATTCAAAATTGAACTTGTGATGTGGGAAACTTTGTAGCTTTCGTTGTCACTAATACTATTGTATTACGTATGCATGACAAAAAGTGGCATGTGGTTTGTATAAAACGTAACTGAGAAAGAAAATATAAAAATGAAGATACATAGAGACGAAAGTGATGGAGACTTATAAATTTATAGAAAGACAAAAGTGATGGAGACTTATAAATTTATAAATATACAGCTGTAGTGGCTAAGACCATTATTCCTCCATCCGACCCTATCAATGTAATTATTGTCATCAATAATTGCCTAGTGGACGAATGGCAAAATAAAAAGACAACTTATAAAATAAAATAAATTAGTGTCAATCGTACAACGGGCGTAACATCTACAGCAACCTAGACAATTCTTGATTGGATAACAGTAAGAAGGGCAACAATGGAGAAGAACAAAACAACTTGTAGAGTTTGTGTCACAGGGGCTTCTGGATATATTGGTTGTTCCCTCGTTAAAAAGCTCCTAGAGAAGGGCCATACTGTCCATGCCACTCTCAGAAACTTGGGTCTCTATCTCTGCTCTCTATGTCTGTGCATGCTATTGCTATATATGCTTGTATGTGCAACCCTCTTATAGTCTCTTTTACTCAATCTTACTTTCAGGGGATGCTTCGAAAGTAGGCCTTCTGAAGTCCTTCCCGAATGCAGACACCAATTTATTGCTGTTCCAAGCTGATATATACGACCCCAATGAGTTCGAATCTGCCATTGAAGGGTGTGAGTTTGTTTTTCATGTGGCCACTCCATTGCAGCATAACACCCAAAGCTCTCAGGTCAGTCTCTCTTAATTAGTACACAGTCACTACATGTGTAATTAGTGGGACTAATTAGTGAAGATTTGGACACTACAGTACAAGGACACAACTGAAGCTGCTGTTGCTGGGGTGAGGATCATTGCTGATTCTTGCATTCGATCACAAAGCGTTAGGCGACTCATCTACACTGCAAGCTTGGTTGCCTTGTCACCAAGGAATGAAGATGGGGTTGGATTCAAACCATGCCTTGATGAATCATGTTGGACACCTCTTTTTGTCTCATTCACTTATGCCAATGATTTTCTAATGGTACCTTTCCTTTTGTCCTTTTCATATATATTGTGAATTATCAGAGGGCTGAATGTTATGTTTGATTTTTAATCCTGGAATTATGTGCTCAAGGACTATGTTAAATCAAAGACATTAGCAGAGAAAGCAGTGCTGAGCTATAGTGACTTTGACAATGGTAAATTAGAAGTGGTAACACTTCCTTGTGGCTTAGTGGGAGGAGAAACGATTCTTTCATATTTGCCTCTAAGCGTGGGGGTAGTTCTATCCCAACTTACTGCAGACTTGCCTGCTTACAATTCAGTAAAATTACTGCAAGAAATTGTCGGTTCAGTTCCTCTTGTACACATTGAAGATGTTTGTCAAGCACATATCTTCTGCATGGAACAGCCATCAATGAAAGGTAGATTCTGCTGTGCAGTTGCCAATCCCACTACCAAAGACATTGCAGCCTACTTCCAAGAAAATTACCCAGAATACAAGATAGCAAAAGAGTAAGGGATCCAACTTAATTTTTAAATCTTCATAATTTTTATGAAAAAGGTCCCCTGTTTTGAACTTTTAGCTATGGCAATATTACCCATTTTCTTAGAATATGACTGTGAATTCATTTCAGATTCACTGAAGGACCAAAAGAAGGAACCAAATGTGACTTCACTAAGCTGATGAAGATGGGTTTTGAGTACAAGCATGGCATGAAGAATATACTAGATGACAGTTTAGCTTGTGGAAGGCGGTTCATTAGCAGCTCTCTTTCTCAAGTAAATTAATATATTTTGCTACCAAATTAATTATGTGAGAACAGATATACTGATATACAAGCTTTGCAGTAGTGTTCATTCTATATATATTATCACTCAATAGAAAATATTACACAATAAAATTCAAGTAAACTATTACAAACACAACAGTAACTCTAATAGCTCAAACCAAACCAAGAAAGGACATCTACAAACTACAGCTTAAATGCAATTACATGTTTGGAGAATGAATGTAAGATTCATCTTCACATTCTAGCAAAATTTGTACTGCTGATTCCATTGTTGGTCTTTTGGACCTATCTTCCTCCACACAGGAAATACCAATTTCAACCATCTTTTCTGCTTGGTTCCTGCTGAACTGACCTTCCAATCTTGGGTCCAACATATACTCTATCCATGGATCTTCCCCACATTGAATTTTCCTTTTCGCTACCCTCACAAACCTGGTCAGCTCTGCTTCTTGCTCCTCACCATCCTCCACCTGATGTGAAAGTCAAATGCCCTTCACTATCTCTAAAATCACCACTCCATAACTATAAACATCTAACTGTGCAGTGATTGGAAGGTTCAGAACCCACTCTGGAGCCATATATCCTTTTGTTCCTCGAATGCGAGAGGATATTGAATTGTGGCTGCCTCTCTGAGATAACTTTGCTAGCCCAAAATCTGCAATCTTTGGTTCAAAATGACTGTCAAGGAGTATATTTTCAGGGTTCACATCACAATGAATAACCCATTCTAGACACTCGTGGTGAAGATTGGCTAAAACTTTAGCTACCCCTAATGCAATTTGAAACCTCTCTTTCCATCCAAGAAAATTTGGGGGGGAACAGATGCTTGTCCAAAGACCCATTTTCAATGTACTCAGAGATCAAAAGTCTGTGTTTATCTTCTGAACAGAATCCCCATGTTCTCACTAGGTTCATGTGATTGATTCTCCCAATTGTTCTTACGTCTGCCCAAATTACATCTTCACTTTGGTAAATATCTGCCAATTTCTTGACAGCTACCACTCTTTCATCTGCCAGAACACCCTTATATACAGCCCCAGAACCTCCTCTTCCCAGTTCTTCCTTGAAGTTTTTGGTTGCCTTCTTGAGCTCAGCATAGCAAGACACTCTAAATTGACTTGAAGTCACATTATATCCATCTTCCAAGGGCACTGTCGCGCCAGGTCTTCTGAAAACTAACCCCCAACCTGATACTATGAACAGAAATTCAACTGCACCAACAGCAAAAGCAAAAGAATATAGATATAGCCATCTCACCCCTTTAGTAATTTTTCTATGCATTAACTTAGTCTCAATGGCCATGCATGGATTAGATATATTGAGATTGGTGGGCACCGATGTGTCCACACTCAGAGGCAGTCTTAAGTATATACTGCCCGGCAGATCCGGAGACCTGTACCCATTATAAAGAGCAGTTTTTGTGTAACACTGCCCTTGCCTGTAGCTAAATGCTTCACAACGGTACTCTCCCAAGCAGAGTTTTCTGCATTCGTCAAACGAAATGGATACACTAAAATTGAGATCAAACCCGTAGAAATCTACTTGTGGAACCTCCACGAATTTCGTTTTCTGGGACTGTGAGTATGTACCCTTGAACTTAAGCATGCAACCCTCATGCCGGTTACTTGTATCAACGACCTCATAGCCAGGAGGACATGAGCACTTGGGCTCTGCAGGTGTATAAACACAAATCCCATTTCTCCCACAGATCCCATGAACCAAACACAGTTGCATCAAGGCTTCCCAGGTCACCACCCACGATCCTGTCAAACCATTGAGACTATAAAGTCTCAGGTTTCCATCATAATCCATTGTCAACAACCTTTTCATCCTCACACCCATGTCAATAGCACTGAATTGAAATTCATCACTGGACAAAAAATTGCCCATGTCATCTAACACAGCAATTCTGCTACTGTTGTAGGTTTTTCTACCGTTCTCATAGACAGTATAACTAGGCCAAGGCCAATACAGGCTTGCAATGTTAGGGCCATCATAAATCAACTTCAAAACATTATCATTATCAAAATGCAAACTATAATAGCCAGTACCAAAATTCCCTCGTCCTATAGAGATATGAGCTTGTTGTTCTTTGTAAAGTGTTGGTTTGGGAGAAGAGTATTAGTGGGAGAATCAAAGCTTTGCCATAGAATGTTACCTTGTGGGTCTTTCAAAACAAGGTTGCCAGAATCCAAAAGCTCAGCCCTTTCAGCACCAGTGGAGTTGCTGCTGTCCTGCCAGACAATTGTGCCATCCACATCGGTCAAGACCATGGAGCCATCTGTACGTAGTGAAACTCTGGAGCCAAGACCATTGACGGGTCTGTCTCTGTTGGCCAACCAAACAACCGTTCTGTCCTTGGAATTTGTGAACCAAATGGAGAACCAGTAGGCATTTGTGCCCAACCCATAGAACCCACATGTGAAAGACTTATCTGGGGAGGTTAGGAAGTGAGAATCATCTTCCACTGGGAGAGAAGACTCTCTTCCCAAACTGTTCTAGGTTTTTGAGGTTGCAAAACAGCAGAGAAATACAGTGGTGACCAAAAAAAATCAGAAAACTGGGAAATTTTGGAGATGAAAGAACAGGTTGGCATGCCATTGTTGGAGTTTCAAATGTGGTTTTGGAGTGTCTTGCATTGATGAATAACACAAAGGGAAAGGGACTATATATATATATATATATAACTCACTGCCCATTTGGGGCGCCTAAAGTTTTTAACTAATAATTTTGGTACGTGAAGACTGAAGAGGAGACTTCAATTTCTAAGTCTAACCTGTCTTTTCCATTATCGACAGTATATTCGACCAAGAAAGGGAGTGAAGAAGAGGAGATTTCATTTCCCAAAGGGAGTGATGACTTTCAAGTGTAACCTTTTCGTCCCGCTCCCGACGTAAGAGGCTGAAAACACACTTATTACTTCCATCACCTATCTTTACGTATAGATAGGCTGGCCCTACTATTACAACAACTTTCAATAATCAGTTGAACGACTTTTGTGTTGAAAACTCCGGGGATGACCAATAACAGTTCATCACTCTCTCTAATACTATAGTATTAGGACAAGTAGGTCATCCACTCCCAAATTCTTATTTGGGCAATATTGATGTATAATCAAAATTGGTCATTTTTTAAATAACCTATTAAAGATCATTTTAATAAAAAATTAAATTAATTAAAAATTATTTGGTGATATAACCAGGGACGGATCTAGATCCAAATCCTGGGGGGTCATGGTTAGGTGGAGTTTGGCGCCGCGAAACAGCGGCGAAATTTTTTAGGGACCGAGCAGGTGACCTATTGCGGCGATGAGGGAGGTGGGCACCAGGGATCGGCGGCAGGTGGTGGGGGGTGGGTTAGGTCTGTGTGGGTTTGGGAAATTTGGTTCAAGAAGAAGAGTTGGGGACTTGGGGTTGGGTATGTGAGGGGCACACGGGCTGAGGATTTACTTAGCAGGTGTGTGTTTTGTTTTAATTCCTAGCTCCAAACAATGTCGTTTTGAATAAGAAGCTTAGAAAAAATGTAAACAACTGGCCTAAACGACGTAGTTTTGGTTAGACAACAAACAGAAAAAAAAAAAAAAAAAAAAAAAAAAAAAAAAAAAAAAAAAAAAAAGCAAAAGCTCAGCAGTTGCAGACTTGCAGGCTTGCAGCTGCAGCACTCGCCCAGGACTTTCATCGAGCAGGTGGGGGGGTCACCGTTCTTCTTGCTCAGTCAGGACTGGTCGCCTTCTTGCTCTGCCATTTGACCCCCCAAGCTATAAAGTGGATCCGTTCCTGGATATAACTATTGTCGTTTAAGTAAAAAAAATCGATGGTTTATTTAAGTGATAACTTGCAAATAGAGATATAGTCCGAGTGATGATTTGTAAAAAAATTTATTTTTATACAAAATGTAAGAAGCTTAGAAAAAATATAAACAACTGGCCTAAACGACGTAGTTTTGGTTAGACAACAAACAGAAAAAAAAAAAAAAAAAAAAAAAAAAAAAAAAAAAAAAGCAAAAGCTCAGCAGTTGCAGCACTCGCCCAGGACTTTCATCGAGCAGGTGGGGGGGGTCACCGTTCTTCTTGCTCAGTCAGGACTCGTCGCCTTCTTGCTCTGCCATTTGACCCCCCAAGCTATAAAGTGGATCCGTTCCTGGATATAACTATTGTCGATTAAGTAAAAAAAATCGATGGTTTATTTAAGTGATAACTTGCAAATGGAGATATAGTCCGAGTGATGATTTGTAAAAAAATTTATTTTTATTGAAAATAGTAACATAATCGGTCAAGATTACACATTTCAATAAATCTTAAATTCATGTGGTAAGTGGTAAATGACACAAATTTTGTAATAAAGTGAAATCTTAGTGTATGAAACAAAATTTTCAGATGAATAAAGTTTAAAAAAGCCATTTTGAAATTGTAGGGTATTTTTAAAAAATGTTGTAATTGCAGTAAAATGATAAAATGCTATTTTAGAGTGCTCCGTTCTTCTGCTGACACTTTCTATGTCCATCACTTCCTCATGCAAATTAAATTCTCCAGTGCTTGCGGTAATTTCCAAAAATCTGTACACCAAGCATAACTGGATTTATGTAGTTTGGGNTTTTGGGTTTTTTTTTTTTTTTTTTTTTTCATTTTGCTTATTCATTTGATTTACTTTTTATAAAGAGGGAATATGGCCGAGGGCAATGGTAAGAAAATACGAGCTATATCTTTAAATTTTCAAAAGATGAAGGGAATGAGCTGTTGTCAAAAGTGATTGTACATAATCTTATGACAGTTTTTTTTACAGGTATGGGAATTTGATCAGGCTCATCAAAGATGGCTCCCAGTTGCAGAGTTGGCATCGCCTGATCACAATGGTTACCCGGTCTATGACAACACCTCATATGAGGATGGCCTAGTCAGAGTTTTTTTTTTTTTTAAGAAAAAATGAAATCTTAAGTGATAAGTCTATAGAAAGATAAAATTCGTGGAAGTTTATAATTTTAGTGGTTAAGAGCACTTACCCCTCTACTCCAAGATTTCACACCGTAGTGTTTGGTCAATGTTCGATTAAGAAAAACTTTCATTGTACGGTTCTATACGCCCAATGTTGACATAAAAACATATTGGATCATGGAGGGATAGACACAAAAACACCATGAGATGAGAAGACATGTGATTGAACTATTGCATATATATATACCTCATATACAGGCTCCTTCTATTGAGGTATACTTCAACTTATTTATTTTGAGGTATGACCTTGTTGGGGTCCACACGAGTCGTTTTGTGTCGATTCGAACCGTTCGTAAGGATCATCTTCATTGATAGATCATCCTTACAAAAAATTAGCAAATCGGAAATCATATGCCTATCTAACTTTGATAAAACAAATAGACGGTTTCATCGAAAATATTTGATTCGTCTATTTATTCGACCAAAGTTAGATAAGCAAATGATTTCCGATTTGACTAATTTTTTGCAAGGATGATTTATCAATGGAGATGTAAAAAATGAACGGTTCGGATCAACGCAAAATGACCCATGTGAGTCCTAATAGAGTATATCTCAACATAAATAAGTTAAAATATATCTTAATAAAATGAGTATATATATATATATATGTCACTATGTGGACGAAAGCCGTTCAAAATTTCAAGTAGCGTTGTGACAAGGACTAGGATGATATGGTAGTGGTGGGACATTGGAAAAAAGGACAACTTCATATGAAAAAAATTACTGTCAATCGTGCAATGGGTTTAACATCTACTGGAACTTTTACTAGGATAACAATTTTTGATCACACGTTGGACTAGGATAACAGTACTTAGTACTCCCTTGTGTAGTTGTCTTTAAGTGGACCATAGACAACGTCGAACACAATCAAGCACTACACTGATCAAATGATCAACCATGCATTGTAATGTATGACATGTATTTCGACAAAAAAAAAAAAAAAAAAAAGTTCGGCCACGTGGAGGGCCGAGCATCTAGTCAAAACACGCTGTGTGTGAGAGAAGGTTTTCAACCTTACGCGAGTGTGCCACTATTTGGCTTTAAGAAGTCGGATAGAAAAAGATAATATTTAATGCAAAAAATAAAAAACAAAATTAAATACGTCAAATTAAATATCTAACTTCTAACGATTGTGCGATAAAAAATGAACGAAAAAAATCTATTTAGGTTATTTTCCTATCTAGATCGACTATGACTTTGAAAATGAACAACAAAAAATGTAAATAATGAGCAACATGAATTTAAAAGAGAACTCAATGAAAAATAAAATTAAAATAAATTCAAAGAATAAGATGGTGTTCTTAAAAAATCCAAAATATAAGGAAATTGCTTAATAATAAAGAAATACAATTAAAAAAAGAAGCCTTAAAAGGCTATGCAAATAAAGAGAACTTTAAAAAATGAAAGCTACTAGACTGATTTGGGAGTAAGAAGCTTGCTAGGAGATTCACATTTTCGTGAGTTTTTTGGGTTGTGTGTGTTGGAGAGTTGTCTTCAAATTGCCATGTAGCTCCTTTTTTATAATAAGTCATTTATTTTATTTTCAAATTTTGTAGCCATATATGTGGTTTAGAATGACTTGATTTTGAAATAGGTAGACAACTCATATATATGGTTTAGAATAACTTGATTTTGAAATAGGTAGACAGCTGTAAATGAGTTGTTTTAGTGATGAATAACTATAAATGAGTTGAAAATGAGATAAAAAAAATAAATACTTTTGAGTTGCGAACATGTCCAGCCAAGGGACAAGTAATATGGCCAACCGAGAGCTTCAACTATGGCTAGTCAAAGATATATCAACTATATATGCTTGGTCGAAGGCCTTCAATACAACTCTCGGCTAAAGCATCACTCATGCATAAAGCTAGACACTCATCATTATTTTTGTCTCATCCTCTATTTGTTAGTCAAAAGGGCTAAGCCAACAACAACCATATATCTTATACCAATGCCACGACAAATTTATGGGTGTTAAATGGGGTATAAACACTATGCGACTAGATTCAAAGCAAAATTGATTCCCAACAATAACTAAGAACTAAGATCGGACCAAAAACTAACAAGGGCAACAATGGAGAAGAACAAAACAACTTGTAGAGTTTGTGTCACAGGGGCTTCTGGATATATTGGCTGCTCGCTGGTTAAAAAGCTCCTAGAGAAGGGCCATACTGTCTATGCCACTCTCAGAAACTTGGGTCTCTCTCTCTGCTCTTTATGTCTGTGCATACTATTGCTATATATGCTTGTATGTGCAACCCTCTTATAGTCTCTTTTACTCAATCTTACTTTCAGGGGATACTTCGAAAGTAGGCCTTCTGAAGTCCCTCCCTAATGCAGACACCAATTTATTGTTGTTCCAAGCTGATATATACGACCCCAATGAGTTCGAATCTGCCATTGAAGGGTGTGAGTTTGTTTTTCATGTGGCCACTCCATTGCAGCATAACACCCAAAGCTCTCAGGTCAGTCTCTCTTAATTAGTACACAGTCACTACATGTGTAATTAGTGGGTCTAATTAGTGAAGATTTGGACACTACAGTACAAGGACACAACTGAAGCTGCTGTTGCTGGGGTGAAGATCATTGCTGATTCTTGTATTCGATCACAAAGCGTTAGGCGACTCATCTACACTGCAAGCTTGTTTGCCTTGTCACCAAGAAATGAAGATGGGGTTGGATTCAAACCATGCCTTGATGAATCATGTTGGACACCTCTTGATGTCTCATTCACTTATGCCAATGATTTTCTAATGGTACCTTTCCTTTTGTCCTTTTCATATATATATTGTGAATTATCAGAGGGCTGAATGTTATGTTTGATTTTTAATCTTGGAATTATGTGCTCAAGGACTATGTTAAATCAAAGACATTAGCAGAGAAAGCAGTGCTGAGCTATAATGACTTTGACAATGGTAAATTAGAAGTGGTAACACTTCCTTGTGGCTTAGTGGGAGGAGAAACGATTCTTTCATATTTGCCTCTAAGCGTGGGGGTAGTTCTATCCCAACTTACTGCAGACTTGCCTGCTTACAATTCAGTAAAATTACTGCAAGAAATTGTCGGTTCAGTTCCTCTTGTACACATTGAAGATGTTTGTCAAGCACATATCTTCTGCATGGAACAGCCATCAATGAAAGGTAGATTCTGCTGTGCAGTTGCCAATCCCACTACCAAAGACATTGCAGCCTACTTCCAAGAAAATTACCCAGAATACAAGATAGCAAAAGAGTAAGGGATCCAACTTAATTTTTAAATCTTCATAATTTTTATGAAAAAGGTCCCCTGTTTTGAACTTTTAGCTATGGCAATATTACCCATTTTCTTAGAATATGACTGAATTCATTTCAGATTCACTGAAGGACCAGAAGAAGGAACCAAATGTGACTTCACTAAGCTGATGAAGATGGGTTTTGAGTACAAGCATGGCATGAAGAATATACTAGATGACAGTTTAGCTTGTGGAAGGCGGTTCATTAGCAGCTCTCTTTCTCAAGTAAATTAATATATTTTGCTACCAAATTAATTATGTGAGAACAGATATACTGATATACAAGCTTTGCAGTAGTGTTCATTCTATACATATTATCACTCAATAGAAAATACTACACAATGCAATTCAAGTAAACTATTACAAACACAACAGTACTCTAATAGCTCAAACCAAACCAAGAAAGGACATCTACAAACTACAGCTTAAATGCAATCACATGTTTGGAGAATGAATGTTAGATTCATCTTCACATTCTAGCAAAATTGTACTACTGATTCCATTGTTGGTCTTTTGGACCTATCTTCCTCCACACAGGAAATACCAATTTCAACCATCTTTTCTGCTTGGTTCCTGCTGAACTGACCTTCCAATCTTGGGTCCAACATATACTCTATCCATGGATCTTCCCCACATTGAATTTTCCTTTTCGCTACCCTCACAAACCTGGTCAGCTCTGCTTCTTGCTCCTCACCATCCTCCACCTGATGTGAAAGTCGAATGCCCTTCACTATCTCTAAAATCACCACTCATAACTATAAACATCTAACTGTGCAGTGATTGGAAGGTTCAGAACCCACTCTGGAGCCATATATCCTTTTGTTTCTCGAATGCGAGAGGATATTGAATTGTGGCTGCCTCTCTGAGATAACTTTGCTAGCCCAAAATCTGCAATCTTTGGTTCAAAATGACTGTCAAGGAGCATATTTTCAGGCTTCACATCACAATGAATAACCCATTCTAAGACACTCGTGGTGAAGATAGGCTAAACCTTTAGCTACCCCTACTGCAATTTTAAATCTCTCTTTCCATCAAAGTAAAATTTGGGGGGAACAGATGCTTGTCCAACGACCCATTTTCAATGTACTCAGAGATCAAAAGTCTGTGTTTATCTTCGGAACAGAATCCCCATGTTCTCACTAGGTTCATGTGATTGATTTTTCCAATTGTTCTTCCTTCTGCCCAAAATACATCTTCAACTTGGTAAATATCTGCCAATTTCTTGACAGCTACCACTCTTTCATCTGCCAGAACACCCTTATACACAGCCCCAGAAGCTCCTCTTCCCAGCTCTTCCTTGAAGTTTTTGGTTGCCTTGTTGAGCTCAGCATAGCGGAACATTCTAAATTGTCTTGAAATTAGATTATATCCATCTTCAAAAGGAGCTGCCGCACCATGTCTTCTGAAAAGTAACCACCATCCTAATACTATGAAAATAAATTCAACCGCGCCAACTACAGAAGCAAAAGAATACAGATATGGCCATCTCACCCTTTTACTAGTTTTGCCAAGCATCAACTGAGTCTCAATGGTCATGCATGGATTAGTGATATTGAGATTAGTGGGCACTGATGTTTCCACACTCAGAGGCAGTCTAAAGTATAAACTGCCCAGGAATGTCAGGGACTTGTAACCATTATAAAGAGCACTTTTTGTGTAACACGACTCCCCTCATGGTAGCCTATAGCTAAATGCTTGACAACGGCAATCCTCCAAGCAGAGTTTTCTGCACGAGTCAAACGAAATTTTTTCACTGGAACTGAGATCAAATATAGGGAAAGCTACCTGCCGAATCTGAACGAATTTCACTTGCTGGGACTGTGAGCATGTAGGCTTGAACTTAGGGTTGCAACCCTCATGCCAGTTACTTGTATCAACGACCTCATAGCGAGGAGGACATGAGCACTTGGGCTCTGGTGCATAAACACAAATTCCATTTCTCCCACAGATCCCATCAACCAAACACAGTTGCATCAAGGCTTCCCAGGTCACCACCCACATCCTGTCGAACCATTGAGACTATAAAGTCTTAGGTTTCCATCATAATCCATTGTCAACCTCCTTTTCACCCTCACACCCATGTCAGCAGCACTGAATTGCAATCCATCACTGGACGAAAAATTGCCCATATCATCTAAAACTGCAATTCTCCTACTGTTGTTGTTTGTTCTATCATTCAGAATAGGCCAATATATGCTTGAAATGTCCGAACCATCATGCATCAACTTCAAAACATTATCATTATCAACGTACAAACTATAATAGCCAGTACCAAAATTCCCTCTTCCTAAAGTAGAATTCAGTTTCATGTTCCTTGTAAAGGGTTGGTTTGGGAGAAGAGTATTAGTGGGAAAATCAAAGCTTTGCCATAGAACATTACCTTGAGTGTCTTTCAAAACAAGGTTGCCAGAATCCAAAAGCTCAGCACTTTCAGCACCAATAGAGTTACTGGAGTTACTGCTAGTCTGCCTGACAGTTGTGCCATCTGCATCGGTCAAGACCATGGAGCCATCTGGACGCAGTGAAACTCTTGAGCCAAGACCATTGACTGGTTTGTTTCTGTTGGCCATCCAAACAATGGTTTTTTCTTTGGAATTTGTGAACCAAATGGAGAACCAATAGGCATTTGTGCCAACCCCATAGAACCCACATGTGAAAGACTTATCTGGGGAGGTTAGGAAGTCAGCATCATCTTCCACTGAGAGAGAAGACCCTCCTCCCAGACTGTTCTGGGTTTTTTTCTGCTGCAAAACAGCCGAGAAAGACAATGGTAGCAAAAATCAGAGAACAGGGAAATTTTGGAGATGAAAAAACAGTTTGGTATGCCATTATTGGTGGTTCAAGTTTGGCTTTGAAGTGTCGTACGTTGGTAAAGAGAACAAAGGGAAAGGGACTATATATATAACTCACTGCCTAGTTTGGCCAAAGTTTTTAACAAAGAATTGAGTGGTAAGACTAAGACGAGACTTCAATTTCCAAGTCTAACCTGCCTGTCTTGCTCACAATGTTGACAGAAAGTAACAAGTATGAAGCGGTTCCTTGCCATTAATATTCTCCCAAGACAGTCAAGAAGAGGATACTTCAATTTTCATTTCAGAGGGACTTTTCTCTGATGATTTTTAATTCTGACCTGTTCGTCCCTTCTCGAAATTATGAAGGGTAGTTGGTTGCCATTGTTGTCCAAGACAGTGAAGAAGACTAGGAGAGGAGACTTCAATGTCCAATTTTTCATACAAGCTTAGTAAAAAAAATAAAAATCACATT
The DNA here is from genome assembly GCA_003254865.1 of Dryas drummondii. Classification (NCBI taxonomy): domain Eukaryota; kingdom Viridiplantae; phylum Streptophyta; class Magnoliopsida; order Rosales; family Rosaceae; genus Dryas; species Dryas drummondii. Next base: position 366,526 of record QANW01010048.1, on the reverse strand, counting down.
GAATGAGGCTTAGTGGGAGGAGAAACTCTTCTTTGATACTTGCCTGGAAGCTTGAGAGTAGTTCTATCAAACCTTACTAGGGACTTGCCTGCTTACAATTCACTAAAATTTCTGCAAGAACTTATAGGTTCGGTTCCTTATATACACATTGAAGATGTTTCTCAAGTAAAGAAATCTAGGTATCCATCCCAAAACCAATTGCACGTGGAGAATTTATATTGAGTTACGTGGGAGCATGTGTGGCCGTTAAGCGCATCACGTGGATAACCTGCTCTGATACCATGAAGAAATCTAGGCATTCATCCCAAAACCAATTGGCAATGGGAGGAGTAGTCCAAACCGTTATAAGTCACTAGTAAGGCCCTCACATCTTCATTGTGAGATTTCTCTCAACATCAAGCACTTTTCTTCTATATGGAACAACCATCAATGAGAGGTAATCTTGGTGACCAATTATAAACCCATAATTGATCTATGATTCTGGGATTATGAGTTGATTATGAAATTTTGAATTAATTAGCCATGAATAAGGCAGAGATTATGGAATTAAACTAATTTTCCCAATTAGTATTGTTTCTGCTACTATAAATTCCTCTAAAATGGAGAAGAATAAAACAACTGAGAAAACAGTTTTTAGTCAGGTGGATTCTTCTGTGCAGTTGCCAATCCCACGACCAAAGAAATTGCAATCTACTTCCAAGAAATTACCTAGAATACAAGATAGCAAAAGAGTAAGGATCCAACTTTTTATCAGCATAATTTTGATGAAAAATTTCCTTAGTTTTGAACCCTTTAACTCTGGGAATATTACCCATTTTCTTAGATCGACTTTGAATTCATTTCAGATTCAATGAAGGACCAGAAGAAGGAACCAAATGTATGTGACTTCACTAAGCTGATGAAGATGGAAGGCGGTTCATTAGGAGCTCCATTTCTCTAGTAACTTAATTTCTGTTGCTACATTATCTGGGAGTAGATATATCATATACAGATATACAAGCTCTGCAGTAGTGTTCTTTATACATAATAATACATCTATATATATCATCACTCAGTTGAAAATATTACACAGTGCAGTTCAAGTAAGATTCATGTAAGAAATATTACATATCTAAAAAAGCAACAGTAATTCTAATAACTAAAAACAAACCAAGAAAGGACACCTACAGATTACAGGTTAAATGCAATTTGGAGAATGAATGTAAGATTCATCTTGACATTCTAGCAAAGTTACTACTACTGAATCCATTGTTGGTCGTTTGCTCCAATCTTCCTCCACACAGGAAATACCAATCTCAACCATCTTTGTTGCCTGGTTCCTGCTGAACTGCCCTTCCAGTCTTGGATCCAACATATCCTCTATCCATGCATCTTCCCCACATTGAATTTTCCTTTTTGCTACCCTGACAAACCTGGTCAGCTCTTGCTCCTGACCATCCTCCACCATCAAAATTGAAAGTCGAATGCCCTTCACTATCTCCAGAATCACCACTCCATAACTATAAACATCTAGTTTTGCAGTGATTGGAAGGTTCAAAACACACTCCGGAGCCATATACCCTTTTGTTCCTCGAATGCGAGCAGATATTGAATTGAGGTGGCCTCTCTGAGATAACTTTGCTAGCCCGAAATCTGCTATCTTTGGTTCAAAATGACTGTCGAGGAGTATATTTTCTGGCTTCACATCACAATGGATAACCCATTCTAGACACTCATGGTGAAGATAGGCTAACCCCTTAGCCACCCCAATTGCAACATTAAACCTCTCTTTCCATCCAAGAAAATTTGGAGGGAAAAGATGCTTGTCCAACGATCCATTTTCAATGTAGTCAGAGATCAGGAGTCTGTGCTTACCTTCTGAACAGAATCCCCATGTTCTCACTAGGTTCATGTGATTGAGCTTTCCAATTGTGCTTGCTTCTGCCAAAAATACATCTTCCCCTTAATAAATATTTTCCAATTTCTTGACAGCTACCACTCTTTCATTTGCCACAACACCCTTATATACAACCCCAGAAGCCCCTCTTCCCAGCTCTTCCTTGAAGTTTTTGGTTGCCTTCTTGAGCTCAGCATAGCGAAACATTCTAAATTGACTTGAAAGCACTCGATATCCTTTTTGCAAGGGAGCTGACGCACAGAAAAGTAACCACCAACCTGATACTATGAAAAGATATTCAACTGCACCAACTGCAGAAACAAAAGAATACAGATATACCCATCTCACCCGTTTACTAGTTTTGGCATACATTGAATCAGAACCTATTCTCACATCCTTAGTCTCATTGATCCTGCATGGATTAGAGACAGTGAGATTGATGGGTAGTGATATTTCCACACTCATAGGCAGTCTTAAGTAAAACCTGCCTGACATACTCGGAGTCTTGTACCCATTGAAAAGATTACCTTTTGTGTAACACTTCCCCCCTTTCCTATAGTTAAAAGCTTCACAACGGTAATCCCCAATGCATAGATTTCTGCACAAGTCAATTGTAATGGATTCATTATAATTGAGATCAAACCCATAGAAATCTGCATATGGAATCTCCACAAATTTCATTTTCTGGGGCTGTGAGTTGAACTTAGGCTTGCAACCCTTGTTCAAGTTACTTGTATCAATCACCTCATAGCCAGGAGGGCATGAGCACCTGGGCTCTGGTGTATATACACAAATCCCATTTCTCCCACAGATCCCATGAACCTTACATGGTTGTCTCATAGCTTCCCAGGTGATGACCCATGTTCCTGTCGAACCATTGAGACTATAGAGTCTCAGGTTCCCATCATGATCCATTGTCAACCGCCTTTTCACCCTCACACCCCAATCAGCAGCACTGAATTGCAATCCATCACTGGATAAAAAATTACCCATGTCATCTAAAAAAGCAATTCTGGTACTGTTGTAGTTTGTTCTACCATTCTCATATACAGTAAGACCAGGAGTAGGCCAATACACACTTGAAATGTCAGGACCATCATACATCAACCGCAAAACATTATCATTATCAAAATAGAAACTATAATAGCCAGTACCAAAACTCCCTCTTCCTAAATCAGATATCAGCTTGTTGTTCTTCTTAAAGGGTTGGTTTGGGAGAAGAGTATTAGTGGGAAAATCAAAGCTTTGCCATCGAATGTTACCTTGTGGGTCTTTCAAAACAAGGTTGCCAGAATCCAAAAGCTCAGCCCTTTCAGCACCAATGGAGTTTCTGCTGGTCTGCCAGACAGTTGTGCCATCCACATCAGTCAAGACCATGGGGCCATGTGCGCGCAGTGAAACTCTGGACCCAAGGCCATTAACTGGTTTGTTTCTGTTGGCCATCCAAACAATGGTTCTGTTTTTGGAATTAGTGAACCAAATGGAGAACCAGTAGGCATTTGTGCCCACCCCATAGAACCCACATGTGAAAGACTTATCTGGGGAGGTTAGGAGGTCAGAATCATCTTCCACTAAGAGAGAAGACCCTCTTTCCAAAATGTTCTGGGTTTTTGAGGTTGCAAAACAGCAGAGAAATACAGTGGTGAGTAAGAAAATCAGAAAGCAGGGAAATTTTGGAGATGAAGACACAGTTTGGTATGCCATTGTTGGAGTTTATAAGTTTGGATTTGAAGTGCCTTACATTGGTGAATGACACAAAGCTCAAAAGGACTATATAAGTTTGGCCCAACTAAGAAGTTGGTGATGACTGAAGAGCAGAAGAGGAGACTTCAATTTTCAGAAGGACCCCTCTATGATGACTTCCAAGTCAAACCTGTTCGTCTCGCTCCCGACGTTAAAGGACAGACATGATGAAGGCGTAGTTAGCATTATTAGTCCAAGACAGTGAAAAGACTGGAAGAGGAGACTTCAATTTCCAATTTTGAATTTTCCATGCAAGCGTAAAGGCTTAAGCTTGTTCTTATGGTTTTCGAAATGTATGTAATTCAATCATGACTGTTTTACGGACTCTATATGATGGATCCGCTTCCTTGTTTAGATGAAATGACACACATATCAATATGATACTACGGTTTTCCTTTTACTAATGAAAATCAAAGATACACAACAATCCTGACTTATAATATGCAGTGTCAAATAGAGAATCCATGCCCATCTTTGGTAGTGCTCCAAATAGTTACTTTTATGTGATATCATGCCAAATGTGATTTTTTTTTTTTTTTTTCTGTTAAAAAAATATATTTTTTATCTAAGGCCGGATGCGATGCAAACTTAACACTGACTATAAATCAACTTGATACAATTTTAGTCCGACTTGTATTGAGCTAGTTTTTATTCAATTGAGTTCGAGTAGCAACACAAATAAATTAAATTTGAGTACAGTATTAAGCTCTTTAGAAAAATGAGTCAAACTTGAACTTTGATATATACCTGACTTACAAGTATGTTCTTATAATAAAATAGTTCCAAGTTCGATTTGAGTTCGGTTCATTTGTTAAATTTTGGCTCATAAAGGTTAGATTTTTATTAATTTTATAATCAAAAATTCAAAATATTAAAAAGAAAATATACCACTATAGCTAAAAGAAAAGGGTATCATATGTTGTGGCTTCTATTATTATAAAAAAAAAAAAAATTTATATATTTTTATGTTATAATGATGTGATATTCTTTAAAAAGAGAAATAAAAAAACAAAAGATGAAAAAAAAAAAAAAAAGAATGATTGAAAAGAAATAGCCAATAAAGGAAGAAAAATGTCATATAATATAGTATCACGCGGGGATTAGGTAAGTTCTTCTCGTTACTATAGAGTCCGCAGGCCTGAGACACCTCTATCATTAAACCGAGAGAGGAAGCCCGTGGAACGAACTACAACATATCTCTTCCCCAGAAGTAAGCAAATCTAACGGTCTCGATCAGCCGCTCATTTTGACTTTGATGATAACAAAACGCAAAGGGCCATTATCTGCAACCACACCCACTCTTAACACTCTCACTGAGTCACTGCAACTCTCTGTTCTCAATGACTATTACTTGTATTCAATCTCTTTGTAAAGCCCCCGCCTTCCTTGTCCCTTCAACTTTTCTGGGTTCCTCTTCTTTATTGCAGAGTCCCCAAGAAAACCCATTTGTGAGAAACAGAGACTCCAAGTGTTACATAGAGAGAAGGCTTGGTAACAAAAATATAAGAGGTGGGATTGTCTGTGGAGTACTGTTTCCAGTTGATCCATGGGCACCCAGCATTGATTCACAGAGCATAGCTCCACAGCTCTTTGCAGCTTCTTTGTTTCCCTACCTTGGTTTCTTGTACTTCATCACCAAATCTAAGTCTGTCCCAAAGCTCACCCTTTTTGGGTTCTACTTCTTGCTAGCCTTTGTTGGAGCCACCAGTGAGTTTTTCAGCTCTTCTCATTCTATTACCTTTTGATAATTAATCCTTTATGTTGGTATTATTTAGCTTTGTTAAGCTCTCCAAGTGGGTTGTAAATTCCTAAATTTGAGAAACATAATAACAAATGCCTGGATTTCATATTGCATATTGATTGTGTAACCATTGACCTTTTGTTCATGGACAGTGCTGAATTGCTGATTATTGTATCATGTTCTTTTCCTTGGGCAGTGCTAGGAATTACTTAGGTAGCTTTATGATAGGTTCTTGATCTATATGAAATCCGAAAAAACATTGCTTTTATGAGTCATATGGTTCAATGTCCCCTTCAATCGATCATTTAATCTCCATGTGAAGGTCCATAATAATCTTTCCTTGTAAAACTTCATCCACTTCAGTTTTGTACAATTTTACATGATTGTTTTGTTTCATATGCTTCATTTCTGACTGAATAATTTGCCCTGTTATTGTCAATGGTTTTCTGTGTTTCAACTCTACTGACATCTTTCATTTTGTTCTTTGCTTTCCTCTCATCTACTGAGCAGTCCCTGCTGGAATTTATGGTAAGTTGTCACTGTTTGAGAATGTTGTACACTTCATATTGATCAAGTTGATGAATCAATGCCTAACTGTTTTACACTCGGCTGAGCAGCAAAGGTGAATTATGGCACTTCCTTGGCGAATGTTGATTGGTTACATGGTGGGGCTGAGTCACTTCTTACTCTAACCAACATATTCATTGTGTTGGGGTTGAGACAAGCTCTCAGGAAAGCTAAATATGCAAAAGAAAGAACATCAGCTCCAATTCCAGGGTTGAAAGAGGAGAAGAAAACTTCTATTTAGGTGCAGCAGACAGATTTTGCTTTGTGTTCATTCTTATTGCGTTTTATTTCTCTGATAGATTTAGGTCTTTTATTCTTTTTCTTCTGCTTTGTTACAGCGTGGCTAATTACCTATGCCTAATATCTCATATCACTGCAGTCATGTTTTGTGCTCTTCTCCTGAGAGGCCATAATCTCTCTTTTAGTGTATGTAAAGTTGCAATCTTTTTGTTCTTTTTCCTTCTGAGTCTTGACATGTTGGCTTATTGTCCAATCTAGAATCATATGTTGTTTGTATTTCTCCAACATCCTTGGAGAAATAATTAATCCTATCCCTTCTTCTGTGAGTCTGTAAAAGTTTATTTTACTTTCGAGATCAAAGTTGTAGAATCTCCACTGCTCCTATTTGATTATAAGATGTTTTGGTATGGAACTGCTGCTATATTCTGATCCAATTAGGCCCTCAATTGGATACTAAAGAAAAAAAAAAAAAAAAAAAAAAAAAAAAAAAAAAAAAAAAAAACTTGGAAAACTTTCAATGCTATAATAATTAATCCTTTCCCTTGCCCAACATCAGAGGAAGCTCTTATCTTTTACAAGCATTCTTCATCTCATATATATAATACATGGTTGATTCAACAGCTGGAACCAGCTACTAGCAATCTGAATGCTACTTATTCTCAAAGCCCAAGCAGAATTATGAGAAAAATCCTGGATTGTCAAATTGGAAATTGGGGTCAATTCCCACTGGATCCAGTGAGAAATCCAAGTCTGGAATTGGAGAATTGGTCACTGAATTGTTGGCTGAGATAATATCAGTAAGATCAGACTTTGAACGTTGCTCATTTTGAATTCCTGCAATGTTTGTCATCTGGCTTGGTGGCACCAAGTAGTAATCGGCTGCCGCTGGAGACAGGAATGATTGAGAAAAATTGCCAAAGAAAGTGTCATTATCAAGCATCGAAGATAGAGAGGCATCTTCGCTCATCATACATCCAAATGAATTTGACGTAAAAGAGAATGGAGATGCCATCATCTCTCTGTATTCCAAGTACTCGGTATCGATCCTCAAATTTGTTGGAAAGCTCATTTGGTTTTCTTGAGTCTGCTGTTGTTGAGAAATGTTATTGTGATTGTGTCGTTTTTGTTCTTGCTGTTCTGGTGATGGTGGTGGTGGAACTGCATTGCTGCCATGATGAGAACATGTATGCGATCCTTTGTAGGTGATTTCGAATATGGTGGGGTCTTCATCTAATCTTTGCACTTGCTTTGTAGCCCAACAGCTCTGGGTGTTCCGGTAGGTACATCTGTAATAACTTCTGCAAAATTAAACAAATTGGTGATCAGACTTCTTCATAACAAAGTGACTTTCTTGTATGCCTTTGAAGACTACTGTGTTTCCCCCTTTGTGGGTCAACCTCAGTTCAAGTTTCTCATGATAAGTACGTGGAATACTTTTCTTTTCTTAATCCACCAAACCCTTTAGCTTTGAGTGCATGCGTGTGAAAGATAATGTATTATATTCCTCTTTTTCAAACGTGGCATCAGTGACTTGTACTGCAAATGATTGTTTGGGTGAATGGATATGTGACTTCTAGAATTTTGCTGCTGGATAAGATTAAATGAAAAAGACTCTTTACCTGGGATGTTTGGCTCCTAGGATGTCTTTCTGCCCATATTTTCTCCAGCTATGGCCATCTTCATGGGGTCCTTCAATCCCATTCTCAGAGCTGACTCTCATGACTTGGTCAGTCAATTTAGCCGTAATCTTTCTGCAATGCAAATTCCAAAAACATGTAGCAGGAAGCATCAGTACCAATCAAATTAGCTTATTGATTTCTAGACCATATTCAAGAACAATGACTTAATAGTCTAAACTCACCTCTTCTTGGAGACATCTTTGGAGCCCTGATGATCCTTGAGACTCCTGCTATATTCATCACAAACAGGACTTCCGTTGGCTGACATGGGAGACTCTGGCACAACGGCTACTGCACCAACATGAGTTTGAGGCGACTCGCTCCAATTCAGTATCCAAAGGGCCTTCTCATATGAAGACAATATCCTCTGCACTAAAAATTCTCTGGTGTCTGATGAAGAAGATGTTGCACTCAGAGTTAGCCTCAACTGTTTTGCTAGCTCCATCCCTTCAATGATCTCACTGACCAGTGACTTCTGCTCCCAGCTCCTACTAGTATCCATTTCCACAATTCTATATACCAACAGGGACTGTGAGCAATGTTTGAGTTTAAGTGCTATACTTTCATGTCAGAAAGATCAACATGCATTACTACAACAGCACATCTTCATGACACTGGATATGCATGATTATCAAGAAGCAAACTCTTCCAAGCAAGAGTACTAGCTAGAAGCCAAGGGGATTTGGAAGATCCAAATTGTTTCTTGGAGCAAGAAGCTATACACATGGAAATGGCCAGAATTTGAAGAAGAATCTCTGTGGTAAAGAATTGAGTAGGCTGCAGAAAAGAGAAGAAGTTAAGAGTGTATAAGCTGCAGAAGCAGAAAGAGTGAGAATGTTGCATTGAATGGAGAAAGTGAGGCGCTTATATATAAGCATGGAGGGTGATATCAAGTGGAGAGTAGAAAGTTGAAGTTTGACTGAGAAACCGAGTTTTTCAGCTCTGACTGGTCTTTGGTCATGCATATAGAAACTGAGGCTGAGGGGGGGTCTATGCTGACCAATTCCGCATCTTTTAATTTTATAAACTTGTAACTTGTAAAAGGGTCTCTCACTCGGCACTTTCTTTTCCCTCTCCCTTTGTGATTTGTCGTTTGTGGGGTTTGCATGATTGAGATTTAGAAGAGTAGAAAGTCCGAGTGGTTGTTGTCTTGTTCTTGTAGAGGTGTTTGTTTACTAAGAATCTTCAGACCATATTCCGCGTTGTTATTACTTATTAGGTACATACTAAATAAGTCATCACTCACACTTCGGGTAGAGTGAAATGGGAAGAGTGTTGAATTCTTCCTTTTTATTCTTTGTTTTTTCTTGGAATCTAGAACATCATTTCTTCTGCAGCCGCGTTTTTTTGGAAAAACCAAAAACAAAAAAAAAACTGAAAAATTATTTGGCATTTTCTTATTAGTTAAACATTATTAAGAATTTGGACTATGGTACGGCTTGATCATGCAAACGGTTTGACCATGTTTAATCACTTAACTATGATATAAAAAATAGGCGTATACAAATATTTTTAATAAAACACTTAAAGTTTATTATCATTATTATAATGATAATTAAATTATCAAATAATTTTCTTTTTGGTTGACTTTTAAGAAGGATGATTTTTTAATAGAAAATTATGATTAAATACCAAATATTAATAGTTTTTTAATAAAACAATAAGACACTAATTTTTTTTAGTTTAGGTACTAATTTATAGTAAAACATTTTGGATTAGGTCACAAGTTTCATACTTTTGATTTATATTTGAGGGATGAAGTCCTATAACCCAAAGACTAAACATTAAAGTTTAAGCCTTGCAAATATTGAAAAAACAATAAATCAATAAAAAAGTTATGACTGTTAGACAGTCACAGTTTGATATAACCATGTTTTTTAAAGTTGGTACCTAAACTGAAATTTAGTATCTAAAGTGAAATGACATAAATGTTTGAGTAATTGAAATGAAAAAATATTATAATTTGGTACCTAAAGTCAATGTATTTTTTAAAGTAAATCTTAAAAGTGGATGATTTTTTTTAAGAATTAAAAGTGGATGGTTTAAATCATCAAATTATGTTGTGGAGTGTGCAAACAAATAATTTTAAATTCTCAAAATTTAGTTATTAAATGATGTGACAGATGATATGATAATATCTTACTTATTTGAAATAAATAAATTTTCAACGTAGTCCATATCATTTGATAAATAAAATAAACACCACCAACATTCATCTTGGTGTTTGTTGAATTACTACAAAAGATGGTAGTTAACTAGAAATGTGATTCTACAAGAAGAGATCATATATAAAAGCCAAATTCATAGCTTATACAATGTAGAGTACAAAAGGCTAATTTCTAAATTAAGAAACAAATTCGCCTCACTTATTTCTGAGGTGAAAAATTAACAAACGGAATTGAAGGCTAAGAATAATAAATTGTTTGCTGATTCATAATAAGTCATGAACTCATGATATGCCTAGCTATATGCAGATGCTTCTGCTCTTTTCCTTTGTGCAGCTGCTCTTTTGTCGCTATGTGTTATAATCCAGAACCTCTCTATTTCTTCTGCTTTTCGACCCGGAATCCGACCCGCTATCAGATCCCACCTGTTCATCAATTCATTTTTTGTCAATATTATTATGGTATTAATTAATACACTACATGATGCATTCGCGCAGATTTTGTTGTGGTTTTTCTCTGTTACTGAAAACTTTGCAATGTAGCCACTGCTACCTTAAGTTTTTTAGCAAATTACAATTTGGTATCTCAATTTTACATGATGTTTCAATTTAGTATTCCAATTTTGAAAACTTGTAAAAAAGTACCTCAACCTTCATTTTGTGTCAAAATAGTACCTCCGTTAGTTTTTCTGTCAAATAAATTGTTATCTGCTGACATGATAAGGGTATTTTCATCTTTTTCTTCACATTTAAAAAATAATAATATTTTTTAAATCTTTTTAATAAACAAATTTCTTAAAAAAATCAAAACATTTAAAAATTAAAAAAAAAA
>QANW01010048.1:319966-355631 GCA_003254865.1 Dryas drummondii | reverse complement strand
GGAGGGGGGAGAGGGAACGAGGGGATGGGTGGGGCTGGGAGGGGAGGGGGACGAGGCTAGGATTGGGTGGTGGGGGGGACGGAGCTGGGAGTGGTGCTGCATGGGGCAATGCTGGGGAAGGGGGAGGGGTAGTGTTGTTAAACAAGGTTTTTATTTAACAATGTTCTTATTAAATTTAACAAGGTATTTATTTTAAGAATTTTATTTTAATTATTTTAAGAATTTTTTTTAAGAAATTTGTTTACTAAAAAGTTTTTAAAAATATTATTATTTTTTTAATGTGGAGAAAAAGATGAAAATATTTCTGCCACGTCAACAGATAACGGTTTATTTGACAGAAAAACTAACGGAGGTATATTTTGACACAAAATGAAAGTTGAGGTACTTTTTTGCAAGTTTTCAAAATTGAAGTATTAAATTGAAACAACACATAAAGTAGAAGTACTAAATTGTAATTTGCTCTAAGTTTTTTTAACTCTTATATATTGACATGTTCGACTTTCCACCGTTAGGATAATAATTTTTTTACCGTCAGATGAGTTTGTAAGTACAACAATACTAATATATACCAAATACTAACTATATGTGTTATTTATGATTTATGATTACAAATTAACTCTCTTAGTTTTTCTCACACCTTATATTGATTTTAGAAATCGTTGAGGGGTCAAGTTCCTATATCCCCAAAAAGACACGGTCATTTATGAGAATAATTTGCCTGCCCCTGTGATAGGGGCAAGCTTGTGTAATGGTAGTGAGAGAAAGAGAGCAGAAGGAGAGGAAAGAGAAAGAGAAAGAGAAAAAAAATAGAGAGAGGGGATACCAGCTGTGGTATCCTCGTTTCAGGTAAGTTATTCTTGTCATTTCTTCCAAATTCGCTATGTTTCTCAATCATTCATTGTAGGGACGAAAATTGGAGCAATGAGCAATCAATCCAAAATCAATTGACAATAAGAAAAGAAGTCCAAGACCCTTATAGCACTTACACAAGGCTATACTTTTTTAATGTGGAACAACACGTACACTATACATTCTCACAGTATGTTCTTTAACTAAAGAATAAACATGGGTCTTTTTATGATTTTTTGCTTCTTTTTTGTTCATTTTTGACAGAATTTACCATTTTAGAACATAAGTTTCTGTATTTTAGCTAGAGTATAAAAATTATTGTTCGAAATTATATTTTAAGTTTCAACTGTTGGATTCTAGGTGAACATTTTTGAGCAAGGAATCCCCATTTAAAAAACAATTCAGGCCAAAAAACAAGATATGCCAATTGATCAAAAAGAGAAAACAAATTAAGCAGCAAGTAGATCGAGTTGTCATTGTCCAAGACAACTGTATGTAGTTCTAAAATTAATTTCATGATCGATCATGTTAATTTCCCTTTCTGCACACTCTTTCTTTCTTTCTTTCTTTTTGTTTCTTTTGTTGTTTAAGTATGCTCTCGTTCAATTAATTAGCAACTGAGATCAGTATTTTAAAATCAAATCTATGTTTTTCTTTCTTTTTAATTTGGGTTCAAACATCTTGTGCAATATAATGTACAGTTGGATGTAGCACTTCAAATACAAAGTACAGTCCAATTATAATTAGACTTATTCACACCATTCTCCTCTGTAAGATACACTTTTTTTCACTTTGCCCCCTGAAACTTAAATCATCTCAGTTTGCCACCTGAACTTTACACAGTTCTTGCAAAAGACTCTATGTCGTTAACTCTGTCAATTTTTCCGTTAAAATACTTGACGTGGCACCTATATAACATGAGTGAGACCCTTTTCTAGTTATGTAAGATTCATGTGGACAAAAAAAAATTATAAAAAATTGACATGGATCTTATTATTTTTTAGTTTAAAAATTGTTTTTTTTTTGTTCACATGGATCTTACATAACTAAAAAGGGGTTTCACTCAATGCCATATAGGTGTCACGTCAGCTATTTTAACGGAAAAATTGACAGAGTTAACGGCATAGGGTCTTTTGCAACAACTATGTGAAGTTCAGGTGGCAAACTGAGAGAATTTAAGTTTTAGGGAGTAAAGTGAAAAAAGTGTATCTTACAGGGGCAATGGTGTGAATAAGCCTTATAATTAAGATAGTAGATTTATATTCATAAAGCTATCCCCCACACTTGCTAGATTAATTTTATTTTGTTAGGAGAAAAACAAATTACAACACAAAATTAACCATTACAAATCCATTTTTATTTGGAACGACCAAAATTAAAAGTAGATCGACAACACATACAGAGACCAGAAGGGAGGAAGTGGTTTGCAAGCAAGGTGAGAATCCAGAACGTACTATATTTATAGTAGTGTTTTCAATTTACTAAGTGGCTAGTTCTACATGAAGAATGCTGAAATTGTAAGGAATAGGAACAAATTAATTTCTATTTGAGGTAACTAGGTTTAATTAAGTTGGTTATTACCTGTCTCCAACCAGTCTGTACATCCTGTTGATAAGATCTTCTTCTTGTTCACTCATTTTTATCAACTCCCACTCCATACTGCTTACTTCTGCACGCATACATTATTATATTAATCAACCAAGACATTAATATATATACATATATATATAGGAGGAGTTTCTATATATATATATATAGATATGTATTAAGTCTATATATGATCGATCCTTTGATCCCAAAAAAGAAAGATATATGGAGCTGAAAACTATATGAATCCCTAGCTAGCTAGCTCCCTCTAATTACTCATGATCAAGTTGGTAACCAAACCAAACGACGACGGCGAATTATAAACCAGCTAGCTAGTAGGAAATTAATTGAAATTGAGGAACTAAGCTAATGATCAAAAACCAGGAAATTACTCGATCATCATCACCTTCTGATGAGTTGGAAGGGGTGGTCTTGGCTTGTTTCTTTGCACCACGTTTGTCCATATGAGAGAGAGAGAGAGAGAGAGAGAGAGAGAGAGAGAGAGATTAATGCACGGTAAAAACTCCACAAGATGTATAGGTATGAATTACGTTTCAACTGATGGACTATATATACGAAGATTTGATAGTTTTATTTCAATTGTAATAAAGATGGTAAAACAATTATCTGCAATTGCTTGCTGCATATATTATGGAATCACATAAAATTTATTCATAAATTTTATCTGACTTGTAGTTAATGTCATGCATTATTCTCTTTGACTTCTTATCTCAACCTTTCCATTTCCATACATTTTAAAAGGAAGAATATATTTCCCCAAAATTAGAGTGTTAAAGAACACATTACAAAAACACACACACACAAAACCAAAAAGAATGTAAATATTTAGTTGCTGGTAGAAAATCTATTAATATATTGTATGAAGTAAGTGGCACGTTGTTTGCGTGTAATTAAGATTTGAGATTGACATCTGATCTACCCATGTAGATGTAGGGTACTTGGCGGGAGACGGAGTCCACATATAACCCGGGCCCAGCCCCAGCCCCAGGTCGACCCAACCTGCAGCGAGAGCCACAACCCACAACAAAGAATATGTATGGTCCAAGAACTTGACAGCTACCCAACGCTGCCCATGCACAGTGATGAATTCAGGAATTTTATCCAGAGGGTCAAATCATTTAGACATTTCATCGAACAGGTTATGGACATGCTTGCAGTGGTCATTCCGAAGGGGTCAAATCAGCAATTTTGACAAGAATTTTCTGACGAGCGAGTGGTCAAGTAACCACCCTTGTCCCTTAGTGAATCCATACCTGCCCATGCAACTCAGTTACTCTAATTACTACATGTTTGAAGGAAGGGGAAAAAAAAAAACAATTTTGGTTATTGTGTTTTATCCCGAAAACATATTTGATCCATACTGTTTTAAAACTATACATTTGATTATTATGTTTTATATTGTTTGCAGTTTTAGGAAATTTTATAACCAACATGAAATTTTTTCTCAAATTAAAACTAATAACTCGTTTTGCGAGTTTTATTAAAAAATAACAAAAAATCATGTATGTAACTTTCAATTTGATTTCCAAACAAAAATTGAAAAATTTGAGTTTGTTACAATTGTCATTGGACCAGAGCATCTTCCACCATTTCTCGAATCTATGTGCCAAAAAAAAAAGTGCTTAAACCCACTTTTCTTACTTAATTAAAACTAGAAAAGCATGCACACACTTCATGCATGTACAATATAACATGAATGTTACTGCAAAAACGAAGAAGATGAGTAGAAATTGAAAAGAGTAATAGAGTGAGCAGAAATGATTCATTTAGCTGTAGTTGTTTTTTGTAAGTGTACAGAGTTTTCACCTACCAGAGTTCCATCCAATTTCTTCAGAAAAGGAATAGTTCCATCAAATTCAATCGTCTTCTAATTTCCAGAAGGCACTAGTACTTCTCCCTCTTTCTATTCGGATTCTCTGAAAAGAGCCTTTGCACCATTTGCACACGTTTTGATACCTACAATTACATTTTCAAAGCGCAGATCGATTACATTTTTATTTTTGGTAAAAAGATCGATTACAGTTTTAAATGCATGGGATAAAATTAAATTGTAACATAGCAATATATTGAAATTATGGCACCATCACCTTGATATGAACATTAACGATCAAAATTAAATTTGGAACTTATTCAGTGGACGAGGAAGCTAGCTAGATAAGAAAAGCCATCCCATTTCCTTTTTTCTTTTCTTTTTTCTCCATGCTGAGACTCAAGGAATAAAGGGTGTTTTGAATTTTGAGGCCATAATGCAAAAAAGCAGATTCCAAGGGTGAGATAAATAATGCAAATTAAAAAGGAGGAATCCCAGAATATATCCCACTCACTACTCCAATGCCTATATAGGAGCTCTCTAGCTAGTCTCTACGATTATGCCTTCCAACACCAAGCAAGAAATTAATTCAAGTACTAGAGCCCCAGCTACCAAAACCCTTTTGCTTAATTGTAAGCATGACCTCAATGCAATGCCACAAGCCTGCCAATTATGAGACCTGCCACCAAAAATGCCACAAGCCTGGCAATGAGACATGCCAGCAGCAGCAGCAGCACAGCTCGTTGGGGCAAAAGGTGTCTGAGATGGCTAGCTTTCTGAAGGGAGGTCACCATGGAAAACACAACAACAGCAGCAGCCACAGTACTACTACTCAATGCCACACTAAAGCCAATACCAGCTGCAAGCCATTACCACAATTAGATTGTGGTAATGGGCAGCAAGGGTTGGGGCAGCATAACATGCACCATGGAACTAATAATAATAATGGGATGGCATGCCAGCAGGGAAAGACCAAGACAAGGAAGAAGAGGGCTGATGGCAGGAATCTGTTTCAGAAGATCAAGGACAGCATTTCTGGTGATAGCAGCTGCAGTGACAGCGACCATGAAGGCGGCTGCCGCAAAAATAAGGCAAGTAATCGAGTTAGCTAACGTTATCTTGACAAATATCTGCACGTTATATTGTCAATACTTTAAACTGATCAATCGATCTATCAACATAATAGGTCAGGCTGTCTAGCAACATATTATGTATTTCTTGATACATGTATTTGTAACAATACTTGTGTGACTGGTTTTTGCAGAACTAAATTGAGCAGCTGTGGGAGAAATCACATGATCATCACCATAACCAGAGTGAAGACATGCCTCATATTGATATATTTGATAAATAAATGAATCTATACTATATGTATGTATATATATAATAATAGCCTACTGATCATCAGTTGACTACAAGTATGTCCCTGTCCAACGTATGAAAATAAATTCCTCTGTCAAAACAAAGTTGCTTCGATCGTGTTATAAATTAATATAATGGTGCAATCCTTCACTCAATGAACAGCATACATGTAAAAACAATGTCATACAGTGCAACCCAATAACAAAACTATTGATGCATGTCGTCTAGTGGCAAATTAACATGATGTGAAGCCATACTTGTCCTTGCAAGAATACCCCATGAATGCATGTGATGTCACATGTAATAGGTTTTGGCTGTGAGGGTTTCAAAAGGGAAAATGATACTTGCACTAACATATATAATTAACCAGATTCGTGATGTATCTCAGATAAAAAAAAAGATAAAAAGTGATGCATCTACCACATCATTGTCACTTTGTCAGTTTAAGTAATTAAATATAAACTTTAAATTATAAAATGCTAGTGCCAATGTCACCTAAGAGGTGACCACATAGCAATCGCTGATAGATGTGAGCTCCATAGCAGGTCTCACACTAATCATCAATGATTCACAAGTGCTGATGAAGATATTTTTTTGATGGAGTTGATAGTCTATGGTACAGTGTTGTGCAACATACAATCATATTTAACGGTAGAAAATCTATATTTTAGTAGTGAAAAAATGAATTTGGTATGATCCAAGGATCAAAATACTTCCCATTGATGCAACGCTGACACCAAGCAAGGGGCTTAAAATTAACTGCCTTTGACACCAAGCAACACAACAGAGCTTAAGAAAACTACCTGCAAAGTAATAGCATATTTGCCTTAGTCGCCATACCCTCAAACCTGCTAGACATCTCATTTGGGCCACAGCCCACAAGGTGTCTGAGATGGCAAACTGGTAATTCAAAGAAAATCACTATTTATGGACTTGGGCCAGGGTGTTTCTGTAGCACAGTAGGCCATTGTGTGAACTTATGTATGACTATTAGACAGGGAATTTGGTGAAGTTTGTACAGAGACACCTCTGTCTGAGACTAAAGGAGACAAAGTTCACCAAATGCCCCGTCTAATAGTCATACAGAGACATTTAATCAATGGATAAATATGTGAATAAATGAATCAGAAAGTTAATTTGGAAATTGCAGAAAACTTAATTTGAATTACCCATCTTGTTACAATGGATAAATGAAATCAGAAACATGATCTGGAAATTGCAGGAAAATAAGGCTGCTGCATATGAAAGGCATAAAACATAAACCTTGAACTCATCAACTAATTGATTCATTTGTGAGAGAGAGAGAGAACTTCCATTCAAAGTACACATAGAGAACATTCACTCCATAGAAGATGGTGCAGAACCAATGCAAATAACTTTTCAGCCCAAAAGTAGACAGATAAACCAACACTATAACAAGACAGGTACCACATTGGTGTATGAACACACCATGCCCCTGAATAAAGTTGCAGATTATAACTGCACAATGTACAGGGAGCATACAGTTTACATCACAAAATAAAGCAAGAAATTGATGATACAAAAACAGCATGAGAACAGAAACTAGATAACACAATACAAACCTTGATATTACATGGAAACTTTTCTAATATAAAGTGTCACCTTCCTTCAAGAGACCTCGAAAAAAAGACAGCAATGGCCTGAAGAGCAAGATCTTCAGCTTCATCTTGCGTTAACCCAGTGGTTTGCAGATGCTTTTTTCCAATCTTGAAGGAGTGGTCACCACCATCAATCACATGCAAACCACTAAGGCATTTCATCTTCTTGCGAGTAGTTTCTAGCTTTTCCAATGGACAAAGTCCATCTTTACTACCCTTAATGAAACATAATTGTAGCATAAAAACCAGAAAATTGTAAGAGATAGTAAACATAAGAAAGTGATTCGTATATAACTGTAATAAGAACATCATTCAGCGATGATAATATGTAGAAAGAAAATGAAAATCTAAATTTGGCCATTCTATAACAAGTGGTACAAGGGATCTGAATGTTTATTTATCCAAAAAGTTAAATATTTTAAATTGAACTTATACAGTGCAGTAGTTTGCATTTGATGATCACAGGCACTAAGAAAAAGGAAAAAAAAAATTATTCTAGTGAAAAAGAAATACCTGCACGAACATTGTGGGAGTAGAAAGTTGCAACAGAGTTTCGTCACGTGCTGCTCCATTAGTGCCCTGAAATTTAAGGCACCCAGATCAGACACAATTGGGAAGAGTAAGAAAGTAACTAATGTGCACAAAATGTGATGTAGGGATAACATCAGAACTGCATACCTTTAGTGGGTATCCTAAGCAAACTATTGCTGAAGCATTAATATCTTCCTTGCAAGCTACCATGCAGCTGACTCTACAGACCAATGAAATTCAAAAATCATCACAAGAAAGCACAATATGATATGTATTAAAGAATACTGAGTACGGCATGAACTCATTACTTCTCTATATTAATCTGCATGCTCCATCAATATCAAGGATCCAGAACAAGTAAGCATGATACCATAGTAATAACAAAAGTATGGGTTTGTATGTACACAATTTCCTCCATAGAGGCAAACAAGTCCCAATCCAAAAATTCATATGTGCATACATCCCTCTATCATTAACTTGGTGGACTACTAAAAAGAAATTCAAAGATATACTAGAGAAACAAAGCACAGCTTCATAACTTGTCAACATTTCTAGAGTTGAATATAAGAAGCATCCACAACACATATGGTTAACACAAATAAAGCCCTGCAAAGATCAATATGCATCTTGAAAGGGTTCTCAGGCATTATTGACTTGCATAGGTAGTACCTTCTAGTAATAGCATTTAAGGCTACAGCAATTAATCTTGCAGCAGAAAGTGGAATGATTATAACCTTGAACCCATAGATTTCCCAGCCAAAATCAATGGATGACCCGGGTACTTAGCAACAGTCTTTTTGACAACATCGGTATGAAAATCAACCAACTTTTCAGCCTTTGGAGGGGCCCTTCTTTTCCCACCAGAAATGTCTGCCAAAAAATCCAAGTTCAAGTTTACACAACAGAGATAACCAACTCCATGAATAACCCAGGGCACCATATAAGCCAGTAAACGAAATTTTAGCAAATACAAATAAAACTCACATGGGTAATCGAAAGTAACAACTTCTACAGCGTGTAGTGCTTTTCCCAACATGCCCTTCCACCTATAAACCCACAAGCTTTAAGCTTTACTTGACCATTTATTTTCTGCTATTTTAAAATAAGCAAAGAAAGAGAAGAGGGACCTGATCATCCAGTCAGAAGAAGAGGGAGCACCAGCACCATGAGCAAAGACCACCACAGGGGATAGTTTCTCCAGATTGGATGAAGATGTTGCTGACGTGTCATTTGCATCGTCCTCGTCTTTGCTCTGGTTCTTACGCCTGCGTTTTGAAGGTGGTGACGAAGCCATTCCTAGTCAAACAGAAGCCTTTTGGGATGATTTCTCTCAATTTCATCTTATTGAAACCCTAACATTGAGCGCTGAACTGATTTTCGCGCCAAATGTTGGCAAAGACCAACTAGAGGGACGTGCCCAACGCCACTTGGCGCCACCTTAGCTCACGAGTCACGCCCCAAGTGGTTGGGCTTCTCAGTCAATAAATTAAGCTGGGCTGAGCTTTGAGCAAAGCCCAATTGGACTAACGCTGAATTTATCTTGATTATTATTTGAAGAGATAATTAGGGTATTTGTATTAATCTGGCCTATAAATTTTTTTCAAGTAATAATATGAATTTAGTCCCCAAAAAAAAAAATTAATATTGTGAAGGAATTAGGGGTAATTTATAAATTTTTTATGGAAGGAGAAAAATTGACCTCAAATTCCATTACAACTCCTTTACAAAATTAAATACAAACTTTTATAAAGCATTTTTATTAATCAACCATATGACCTCCTCTCATAAAAGAGAGACTGGGTGTCCATCAGAGCAAATCTTGAAGGGTATAGAGATGAATCAAATTAGATTGAATTGGTCGGTTTAGAGTCTTTAGACGGATCAAATTCTCTGGTGGACTAACTTGGTCGGTTTAAAGCCAAACTTACTTCAAGCCCAACTTGGTTTAACATCCTATCTTTTCAAGTTCACATTGCCTCCTTAAATTCCTTAATGGCCCAATGTTGCCTAATTAAACTTTTCTTTTCGGTGGGAGGAAACAAAGAGCCCAAATTGGGCATGTGGGCAAATGTGGTGGGTCATTGTCCACTTTGACAGGGATTGGATTCGATTTGTAAGGAGCTTCATCCATGGTCCCTATAATCCGATGAAACCAATGGTTTATACATCTAGTTTTTTGTCACAGAATAGTGCAACTTTGGTACCTTAATGGTAACTATCTTAGCATGCATAAAAGGTTATTTGGTACAAGCTAAATGCACCAGAGAACTGTGGCCTGTCAATCCAAGAAAGAAACCCATGATCCAAATTGAATTATATGCCATTAATTGGCTGTGGAGATAGAAAAGCAAAAGTGTATGGGATAGGATAGGAATGTCAAACAGGAATTGAATTTACATCTGCATTGACTCCTAATGAATAAGATCAAAGATAAGGTTGAGATGCCTACTAATTAAGCTGCTTTAAAAATTTATTCTTTGTTTAAAGATAAAGATAAAGCCTAATTGGTGCCTTGCCAAGGTTCTGAAGGGCCAACCCCTTTTTTGTTCATGGATGTAGCCATAATTGGATGCATCCCATGATCACAGAAACTTCAAGTCGCACAAAACTGTTTTGAGTTAGAAAATGTGGGACCCTTTGTCAAATCCAATGACTCAAATTGCATGATCTATGCACCCTGTTCATAAAAGGGTTTCAAGTTTTGGGTGGATTGGAGCATTTCTGATCACCAACCACTATTAATAATTAATAAATATGGGGATATTAGAATTGACAAGCTCTTAGGAAGCAGGAGGATCTGGTTTTGCCACTAAAAATCAAGTGCCAAGATATGGAGACCCCACCACATTGACTATTGCTTGATTTTCACCACATGTGAGTCATAAATTCATGCATTGTGGCCTATAGCTCTGAGATCTATAAAAGGGGTTTCTAAGCCAATTATATCTTCAACAAATGATTAAGCCAAAACCAATGAGAGAGCAAGGAGAGCTGAATATCTTAGTTATTACAAGGCATTGGTTGCTCACTCTCCCTCAAGGGCTTCTCTGCTTTAAGGTTCTAAGGGACACATGCACTTGGTGTATATAAGGCTGTGAAGCTCGTGGGGGGGAATGACCAAGCTTAATTTGCCTTAATTCTCTAGCAGAGAGAGAGAGAGAGAGAGAGGTAGGTTTGTGTGGCTGTGATTAATGTGAAACGAGACCTTCCAAGCCCCCAAGGCATTTTGGTTGCTCACTCTCCCTCAAAGGCTTCTAGCAATGCCAGACATTAGTTAGGCAATGCTTGAAGTCTTTGGGGAGAGTGAACAAAATGTGTCTTGATAATTACTATACACCAAGTGACGTACATTTGATATGGTCAAACCAAGCTCAGAGGCCCTTCAATCTGCTTTTATAGCTACTAGCTAGCTAGCTCAGGTTAGTGGGAATATATCATATAATATACATATATATATATATATATATACACACACACTTAATGAGCAATGTTCTTAACATATGATACTTGTCAAACTGTAAATCCAAATCTCAAATTCATGCAAGAATCAATATAACTAATAATTCAGATTCAGAGTCTAATAATAAACATTGATATATATACTTAGTTGCATATGCATGCACACACATGTTCTAATTAAGCGTACACCCCTTTTCCATGTTGCAAAGCTTGAGCTCGATCGAATTGCATGATCAAGAATCCAAGATCATAGTACTCGCCCAACTAATTAATTAGGTGCATATGGTGAAGCCTTCTTTTTTTTTTTTTTTTTGGCCAAGCCTTCAACTACTTGAAGCATATATTGAATTGCAGCTGCCATGTGTATGAACTTTATCATTGTTGTGAGAGGGAGGCATTACACTATTGCAGGTATGGCCAGGCTGTTACTTCTATTTCATTTCAAAGATTGTGAGTGATCACCTCTCTCAACCCATTGATGTACTATTTCAATTAATCAATGCATGAAATAAAATATGTAGTTGTATATATATATATATATATATCTTCAAGAAGTCTACCCTGGTGCATTTTTTGATCTCTTAACAATAATTGCAGTAATTTTGATTATATATTTTAATTCTAAGAATGCTGTGATAAACTGAATCGGCAGCCACACATATGTACTTCCCCGATTATACTATTTGTACATACTTATCATAAAATCAGTCAATGTAATAGAGTAAATTCATCTCTAAAAAAAAATTATTTGAAAATATGAGCACTACTCAAATCGTATTTTATCAACGAGACTTAAACGCATGGAAATGCATAACAAAGCAAAAACATGAGGGATGTGTCAAACCGTCAAAGCGAAGGATTAAGAGTGGGTTTGCCCTTTGGTTACATCCAGGTGGGGTTGCCCCTTGGTTACATATCCAGGTTTCCCGGCCGCTGCCTAAGTTTGGGTGCAAAATGTAACTCTTGGTGAATTTGACTGGTCCTTAATTGCTGTATTACATGTTGAAATATTTTCATTACAAGTTAAACAACTTTATCAAATTGTATCCGTAATGCAATTCAACTGATCGAGTACATTTTTTGGTGAAAATTCAACTGAGTACATTTGGATGTGAAACAAACAGAGCTGATGAATTATATATTGAAGCAATCAATCTAAAATTGGCGGTATATATGAGAAATGAATGAGACCCAATATGTTATTTGGTTAAGGAAAATAAGAAAACTATTTGTATCACATATCTAATAAATGTGGATTGTGGGGTTGATCAGTACAAGTGGATAATGTGGTACAATGAATGTTGAATGTACAAATAGTAAGGGATCATATCTTTCACATAAGTTGTACACTATGAGGCAATTTATCGTACTAATTGTTGTGCATTGGGTGGGTGGTGGTGAATGACAACAACAAGTGTTGCATATTGGCATGTGAATAAGTGACAGTGGTACATGAACTGATGATGCACAATGTCAGTGACTCAGTGAGAGTGGAGTGTGTTGGGAGTTTATTGAAAAATGGAAGTGGTACAACCACGTCTGCCCTGCTCCTTTTATAACCTTAACTAGATAAAGCATGCATATATACATGGCTGGCTGGGTGAGCTAGTACTGTGTACTCAGTTACCAGTTACTCACTGAGTACTGCCCATAAAATTAAAATGTGTCAATTCAGTCGGACCCAGGTCCCCACGTAAATTATAGGAGGAGAAACTGGGAAAGGAATCTGTTTTTTTTCTTCTTCTTTTGGTATTTTCTTCCTTTTTTTTCTTTCTTGTGAGCCCTGCCTTTTCTCCTTGATGAGAGTGTCTCTTTTTTCAACCTTATTGCTTTGTGAATGACTGAATGAATGTGAGTGTGGGTGTGGGGTAAAGCAAACGTATTAATGGGCTTGTTTCATTGGAGTAGAGGACCACACTTCTGAACCAACTCTAGTCTCATAGTTTTTTGGCCCTTCATTAACCCAAACAAATTGCCCATGTGAGCAAGAGACTATATACACTGATATATATATATATATCTATCCTATATATATAATATATATGATAGATATATATCATATATAACATGACACTATCTCATGCTCTCTTACCTAGTTACTTAATTATTTCTACTTTTACTAACCAAGTTGCTCAATCTTAAAAATGTATTGATTTTCATATATTTAATGTCTTATTTGTCTTTGAAAATATATATATTTCATATTTTCCCTTAATAAATTCAACTCTCATGTGTATCACAGTATCAGTGGAACCTTAAATATTAGTATTACAGTCTAAATTAAATTAATGGAGTACTCACATCTCAAACTAATTTTCTGGATATATTTCCCAATGGATGCACAAAGGCAGCTCATATAACTTTAATAACTAAGTGGATGAAGAGCCTGAAACAAATTAAAGCATGCAAGGCCTTTAATATCTACATATGGTTCCAAGTTAATGAATAATAAAAATCATTAACATATACCATGCATTGGTCTTCACACTCTACCAACACTTGATTTAAGTGATCATACATTCATACCCTAAGAAAAATGAAAACAAATCCACAGACAAAATGTTTTAAGCAGCTGAACAGAACTCACTGGTTCCAAGATGAATGTGGTATGATATATAGATATATATATATATAGAGAGAGAGAGAGAGAGAGAAAGAGAAAGAGAGAGATCGAGAGAGAGAGCCCATATATAACTAGATAGATGGTATTATAATAGCATGAAATTAATGGAGTTCTCATACAAATCTTCCTTGATTTTACCAGCCATTTAACATTTAATCTAACCCATAATCATACCTCAACCTAGCTAGTAGCTACGGCCATGGAAGTCCACATGAACCCATTTCACATTCACACACTCCACTGGAAACACTAATTAATTAATTAAGCCTCTTCCCTGCAGTCTGCAAATAGATTAAGCAAGCTCTTGATTTTTCTCCACCAGCCTCACTTGTTTTGCAGATCTAAGCAAACTGGCCTGACAACACAAATTAAAGAAAAGGGTAAAACAATGAAATGAGTTTTAATCTGAACCCAAAACAGAAAAAGCTGTTTAATTAATCGTAGTGCATTATATATACAAATTTCACAGAAATAATTAACCTGGTCCTCAGTAATCTCTACAGCAAAGCCATCAACAATGACCAGAGACAATGTCTTTTTGTAGGTTCCTGGCTCAAGGGTGCTTGCCAACAGTTCATCATGCTTCCGGCTTAGATACAAATCTAGCTCATTTGTCCCTCTCTTTGCTCTTTATATACACATAATTAATACATAACCATCATTATCAATAAGATAATTAAGCTACTACTATGACTTAGGAAACCCACAGATAATGGCATACTATAACATTGAATTAGAAGCAAAGAGAAGTAGTAGTACTGAGTCCACTGACCGATCAGCTCGAAGGCGCTCATATTGAGGATCATAATTCATGAAAACAAAGTATGATTCGCTTTCTGTATTTTCCATTGATAATGTGGCTGTCTATCTTCTCTGCTTTTTTCTACCAAGGGACTCGTATACAATGACCCTCACCTACCCTCTACATCATGGCTATTATTTATACATGAAACCCAAGGCTAGCTAGGCCTACAATATTTTCCATTTAGGAAACCCAAATTAAAGTGTACTTCTAAAACACTAAATATTTATTACATAATTCATTTAATTGTGCCAATTTCCGGCTCTTTTCTATTGGTTGAGTCTCGAGTTTGGATCCTCTGCTTATGTTGTTTGTGTTGATATCATATCTGTACTTACTCTAAATATTGAAATAATATCGTTTTGAATACAAATACAACATGAGTAGTATAAAAAATATAAGTCCAGAATAAATATTACACTTAAAGTTCTCTCTTTTTATGCATATATATTAAGAAATAAAAAAATTGAAGTCTTTTTTAATAACCATTGTGATTTGTGAGACTATATACATGCCTTAGAAAATAATGGGAATACTTCAAATGCTAGATCAAGGAAGTGTCATCATCATTCACACTCGGAAGTTTCTCACATAGTGTTTGAAAAAAAGTTTTTAAAATGTCGGCCACACGCTTACGGTGTAAAAGTCAACACTTACAAATCATGTTCTTTGGCAGAACATTTGCAATATATCTTATTATATGTAAAGTCTATGATCAACTATAGACTAGCACGAACGAAGCTGTGGTGCCCATTCTTAAGCAAACTGAGATAATATATATTATATTACTAACTTGTTAATTAATTTAAGATAATATATATTATATATAAAGATACAGCCGATTCAATAGAATATGTGTGATCTAGATTCTGATGCCGATAAAGACAGAATCGGAGGACTATTAAACCAACTTAATTATAGTCCTCTAATTAATCTTTTTAGCCAATACAACACTGACTTGGAAGTCAAAGATAGAATTAATACGCACACTACTAATCATTCAGTCAACAGTCCTAATGGACAACAAGTACCCCCAAGTGTATGATACAACCTTTTAATACATTAATGCCCCTGTCATTTATGTGTGTATGCACGTGTGCGCCATATTTGTATATAAACACATTCATACATATATACTATTTTTTTTTCGTCCAAGAAAAACACTAATTAATTTCTTATGCTCGTTGGATGGGGAGGACGAAATTAACTAGGCTTCATTATGTGAATATAACTGAAAAGGATCAATGATCAGATTAATTGACTATGTGTACGTAATGTGAATTTGTGAAGGAAATAAGGTTATAGAAAAATTAAAAAATTATAGGCCTTGAGTCTTTTTTGTTTTTCTAATAGCACCAATATGCCAAATAGTGTGCATTATCTACATTATCTAGCTAGCTGGAAGCAATAATCGATAAGATAGAGTAATTATTATATCTGTTTGCCCTTAATGTGAATGCATGGGGATGGTTTTATTTAATTTGATAGATTTATCAAGGGATCGATTTGCAAGTTCATATACAGGATTGAATCATATGATTCATATCAGAGATAAGATACCAAGCAGAACATGCAGTACGTTCAACCTCCAATTTCATGTGAGAATATGGTATTTTTTGTTTTGTTTTTTGGCCACTTTGAAACTTCCATTAACCAGCCACAAAGGCAAAACAGTACCAATACAAAGCAACAAAACAACTAAACAACAAACAACAAGAAAAAACAACTACCATATATTTTCTCCAATTTCATGTGATATGGTATTAATTATTATGATAGAAGGGTCAAGTTCAACGTAGCTAGCTAGCTAGGTCAGGTGGACGGGATCTCATTGACCCCATACATAAATTGGCCCAATAAGTTCATTTGGAAGTACGTGTCTGTTAAAGTTTTTGTTCAACAAGGTTTTTTGAGAAGATTGTTCAACAAGGTTAAAGCTGAACAGTGAACACTCCTAATTAAGCACGACTAATAGAGGATTTAAATTAGAAATGTGTTTTAAGATAAGACACTGTTGACGTGCACTCCAGTACTCTTACGACAACACATGAGACCTGGAATGCAATTAATGTACTAACTTAATTGGTGGCAGCACTTGGCACTCTGATTTGGTTCAGGGTCAATTTAGGATTGCTGTAAAATAAAATAGTTTGAGAGAAAGCTGTTATGAAATAAGGCATAATTAACCTCATCCTAATTTTTTTTTTTTTACTCCTAAAAAATAGCTTATTTTGGCTCATTAGCTAGAAAAGTACGTGCAAGTTGAATGTGTACAATCTCCACGTGTCGATGGTAGAGCTTATGAAAGGGTAGGGTACCCTAGATTCCTGAGAGTCATATATAGAGAGGAAGACACATGCATATCCCCAGTATAAATGAGGGGAGCGTGAATGTTACTGAGAGAGAGTGAGAGTGAGAGACAGAGACAGAGTAGTACTAGTCCTGTGTAATCTGCTTGCTGTCAGTCACATGGTATTGGTGGTCCTGATCGATCTCAGTAGACTTTTGGTCCCAGCAAGTGAGGGCCGTGTACTGAGGCAGTCAGTGGTGCATGTTTTAATGCATAAATCATAGAGCCCAACCCAGCAACTCATTCTTTCTTCGATCTTATATACTTATATATATATATATATTATCATCCAACATTCTTACCTTACCAAATTATATATATATATTCATGTCTTCTTCAAACTCTTAATCCAATTTAGCTAGCTAATTAAAACACATATAATTAGTAAACTAGAATCACGTACTAGATGTTAATTTATATGGTATATATGGTAATGAAAAATTTCATCACCTGTAAAATACTTCACATTCACAAAGACTTATTCTAATTAAGCTAGTGACATTAGTGTGATGCAAAATGCTCCGATTCAATAATCGGACTATTGTTGGTGAAATGAGAGAGAATTCCAGCATAATTTAGTATGGGAATGAGCATCATACATGGGACAATTAATTAGAACCCTACGTACTAATGGACAAAGCCATGGTCTCCATCAAAAATTTTCCCCATTCACCCCTAATAGCATCCCCAATCCCCCATTGCATTCCATCTTCAAGTCAACCATGAATTTAAAATTGCAGAGCAACTGAGATGTATATATATTTTGTTTAAATTTTGAATCAAAAAGGAAATTAAGAACAAAAAACTAGCCATTAATTTCCATGTTTTTCAATGTTTACCCATATAATTAATAGAAACAAACAATATATATCCCTTGTACACACAGTGACTATATGAAAATTTAAACAATATAATATCAAAATGGGTAACACTTAAATTACCCATTACTTACAATATCTCCAAGATATGAAAATATATCTGTGCTATTGAAGGCCTAGCCTCTGCTTTACCATTTGTGCATGCCAAAGCAATCTCCAAAACCTTGGCTACTTGCCTCTTCTCCTTCCCTTCTTTCACATCAAACTCAAAAAACTCCAACCCACCTGCCAATTTAATGTCCTCCTTCTCCAATTTCATGCCCTTTTTTATCATATCCAAGCCCTTGGGCCCTGCTAAAATGTCGAGCAGTATCACCCCAAAGTTGTAAATGTCACTCTTCTGGCTCAGTTCATCAGAGTAATTGGTGTTCTCAAGCAGCCAGCAGGGTGACTTCATCGGCTGCCACGTGTTGCTGGGAACTTCCACTGGCTCTGCCAATTGGGTGAATCCGTAATCAGACAAGCAGGCTGAGAAGTTGATGTTTATTAACACATTTGAGGCCTTGATGCTGCCATGCACGTTCATCTGCATCCTCTTCTCATAGGGAGGGTATTGTTCATGGATGTATGCAATTGCTCGTGCAATGTGAACAACTATGGTCAGCCTTTGGTTCCAGTCCAATGCTGTGTGGCCATGTTGCCTAGCACCTTAATTTGTGATCAAACCAAAAGAAAATAAAATGACAAAAAAAAAAAGATAAAAAAAACTTATCCAAATTCTATATATGTATGGTCATGGTGTCACAAAAATATTGAAACATATTAGGTCATATATATATATATATGATCAAAAAGCAATAATTCTTAGATGTGATCCTGCAAAAAGAAAAATTGCGTCTTTTCCTTCGAAGCTATATATTTAGTTTTCCGATTAGGGCATCTTAAACTTTTTTTTTTGTCCAGGGTAGGGCATCTTAAACTTAAACATATTAGAACATATATAAGATCAAAATACTTATTAGCAAAAAAGCATCTCTTTTCTTATTTAGGTGTACTTGTTGTATTGTTAGCATAGTCTCCCATCGCTTGACACCTTTAAAACATGTGTTACATACATACATGTACGACGGATTTCAAGGATAGATTCTACTCATAAATTTAACATGATATCAGAGGGTGTTTCACAAGGAGCTCTCTAATAAATAGAACTGGTAGCTAGGTTTGGGAGATATAGATAAAAGTAAGTTCCAAAGTTAGAAAAGCATTTAAAGTCCTTGATGAAATGATGTTTTCTCAACATTCATTAATTTATGTGTTTCTAATAAAAGCGTTCCATAGTAACAACAAAAGCAAAGTAGAAACACTTCCAAATCAACATGACTTGGAGAAGACGTAAATTTACCAGCAAGCAAGTCAGCGAGGCTTCCCATGGGGTGATAGTCCGAGAGAACAAACTTGATCCTCTTAGCATATAAATACGCCGTAACCGGCACAAGATACTCACAGTTGCCGCTGGCCTCCGCCAGCCGCTCCACCCGCTTCCCGAACTCCCGCCGCCCAACCCTCACCTTCCTAAACCTCTTCACTGCGCAAACCCTGCCTTCCAACACCACCACCTTCTCTGTCATAGCCAGCCGGCTCTCTCCCAGCACACCCACCGAACCTCTCAGCACACCCCTCAAGGTTAAGTGGGCCAGGCTCTCCCCGCAGCCCACGCACTGCTTGTCGTGGCAGCAGTGGACCAAAGGAATGTCCTCCATGAACCCAACGATGCAGTCCCCGTAGTCGTTGAAGGAACCTGATTTCCTGTGGTATTGGTCTCCATCTTTTGGGCTCTTTCTGGGCTTCGCCGTCACTGTCAGGGCTCTTGAGAGCATGGTTTTGCAGAGGAAGAGAGGGTTCGAGAGGGGATGGGGATGTGAGTTTGGTTTGGAGGATTATGGGTTTGTATTGGGTGGGGGTCGTTTTCTTTCTTGTTTTGGATGGTTTTGATTTGTTCCGGGTATTCTCTGGGTTTCATCGATTTCCAGCTAGCCTGGGTTTTTTCTTATTGGGACGTTGGGATTCACAAGAATCCAAACATGGAATCTGGGATTTGTACCAAGTTACCATGTTTACACCACAAAATGAGACATGGATCTTTTATTTACACTACTCACAATATTGCACTTGTATTTTATTATTTTTGTTTTATTCTCGTGTATCCTATTTAGCAAACAACTTGTAAAATTGGAAAAATAATTTGTGCAAACCATATAAAATTTTTTTGATCCTTTGACCTCCATAAAAGCTTTTTTGATCTTTAAAAATTAGCAACAATTAATGTATTTGTAAAAAAGTCTCAAGGATCCTAGCCCCATTAGGAAATATTTCTCAATCTGCCACTAAAAGAGGCATTTTAAGATTAGAATTTGTACAACATTTTACATTACGCAAATTATTGTCTTATTTAAGAGAATGTGGTCATAGTTTTTACTTTTGTTTGTTTGGTAATACATAGTTTTTACTTTTTAGTAACAAGAGAAGTTTAGATTCATTATCTAAGGAGTGTTGGGCCGAGAAAAGCCCCTAGGGTCTAAGGGGCAGAAGACGAAGTAGTAGCCCAAAAAAGAAGGAATTGGGTTAAGGCAGGGGTACCCAAATCTCTAGCAATGAGGGAAATGAAGTTGGTTACAAGAACCTCCAAGCCCAAGTGGTTCTTGTTAGATTTGGGTTTTGTACGTGAGGCTTGCAATGCACATTTCATTTGTACGTATACATATATATGGATCATTTGAGTGTGATAAATACATATTGATGCAGGTTGTGGTATATTGATTACTTTTCAGGTTATGTTTCTAGACTTAATTTTACTATAGTCAACATTTGTTTTTTCTTTTACGAAAACTGAACATCCAATGTTTTTTAAGGTTAGCAACTTTAAAACTATTGAACAGTAGTCACAGTACGGGACATTGCACAACTTTAATTTTCTTGTTTTGGTATTTTTGAGTTCACAAAAATATTGGAATTCCGTAAATTACATGTACAGTACAGTATATGGATATTCATAGTTCCATTACAAGACACAATTTGAGTGGTTAGTCAATAGTCATATATACTACATCACCATGATGACATGGTATGACTAGCAGCATAACATATGGATAAGGGAAGCTTGTTTTTTTTGGGTTTTTTTAATTGAAAAGAAATACCTAAATATTGTTAATTGGCATTTGGGCTAGCTTCATGAAATGAAATTATCGTCCCCAATCATTTTTAAAATATGCATGAGCCATATTAAACAATATTTGTCATCGTAGTGACATAAAATGCCAATTTTATTTTCCTACTACATATGTATGAGTTTGATCACAGTGTTGATGACTGGACATGCGTCAACATATTAGGTGACGACTCCATTTTATGGTTACCGTTATTTTCTAACTGAATAAACTAGGAAACCTGCTTTGATAAACAAATTTTTAAAAAATTTGGAAAATTAACCCATTTTGATTGTCATTAAAAAATTTGACCATCGAGTAGTGCTCGAGCTCCCATCGAGAAATGCTCGAAACCTCTCAAGTAGTACTCGAACCCTATCGAGAAGTGTTCGAGGGGTGTTCAAGTACTTCTCAAGGGGAGTTCGAGGATTTAATTTTTAAAAATTCAAAAAATAAGAAGTTAAAAGTCTTTATTCGATTTAAATTTATGTTAATTTTTCATTAAACTTTTACCATTTACTTACAGGGTTAATTTATAATATTTTCCCTCCTCCCATGGGTCAGAGTTATTTTAAGGATTTATTTTGTTAAGTAGGGTTTTTAGGCCCAGAATGATAGAATGATAAGTAGCTAGTCTCTGATGAGTTTTGAGCTTAGGTCCACACTGTACCATAACAAATCTAGATTCAATTATAATTTGAGTTTTTTTTTTTTTTTTTAAGTTCAGTTTAGGAATTAGATTGATAACTCAGCTCACTTGTTATAAAAAATTTCAGCTCAATCTACTTTAATGAGAAACGGATAACACGAAAGCCATCGAGTGTTCGATAATTGCCACTATACGACAGTAGCTATTTGAATTACAAAAACCACTCGTGTTATACTGTTATTACACAGTGGCAATTTTCCCAGCTTCACAAAAATAAAAATAAAATCTCACTGAACGCTCGCTGCCAAAAACACGAGAAAAACATAACATGGACTTTACTTGTACAAAGTTGACCTATTTATCATTGTAATTTTTTAAGTTGGTTTGTTTATCATTAAAGACTGTAAAATAAACTTTAAAGTAATTTACTTTTATGATTTTAATACATGTAATTTGGGCCACTTTTTACTAAAATATTTGTACTCTAGTTCACCAATTTTTCAATTGTGGTCCAATTACTTAATTTCGTCACTTTTTAACCTAAAAGCTTTAATTTACTTCCTTATGTATCTCTTGTAAACCCCTCATATGTTCATTCCATCAAAAGGGTTGCATTTGTTGAGGTAAATTTGACTTTCTAGTTTGAAAAACTTCATCAAATTAAGTTATTGAAATAATTAGTAAACTATAGTACCATAATCAGTGGGGCAGTTAGCAACTTCAGTTNGTGAGGGGGGGGGGGGGGGGGGGGGGGGGGGGCACAAGTATAAATGATATATGTTGGTATTAATAAAAAAAAATACCACAATAAACTATAGAAGTAACATTATTTAGTGAAAAAAAAGAGTAACATTATTTAACTTAAAACAGACTCAATTATTGTGATTACGGAAAAGAAAAAAAAAACTCAATTTTTGTGGATCACTTTCACTTTTTAAGTTATTTGCCTAACTTTATTTTTTATATTTTGAAAAATCTATTGGGCTACTAGTCTAGTATTAATTACAAAAATGATTTAATTTATCTGGTTTAATCTATTATTTCTTTAAATAATAATGTGTGAGAAAAAAGAATAAATACAAAAAAGAAAATTGGGCTAAAGCTCAATAGAGAAAAATTAAGAGCATCTGCAGTGATTGTTTAATAGTTCAATTTTATGAACTGTTTTAGTATTTATTGAACTAAATTGTAATTTTACTTGTAGTGGTTATTCAATAGTTCAATTTAAAAATTTAAGATGAGAGATAAGAAGATATAATGTAATCTATGTGTCAATACGAGAGAGGCTGTGAATATATACTTTTTCATATGGTAGACCAACTTATTGAAATAAATTTCACTTTAAAGTTCAATTTTGTGATATATAAAATGAACTATTAAATTAAAATGAACTCTATCACTACAAGTTATTATTTTACTTTTAGTTTCAATTTATTGCAATAAAATTGAAATAAATCTCAGCACTCCATATGCTCTAATGCACCAAAGAAAGGCTCTTACACCGTTACACGTTTAAATATAGATCTAATTGCAGGGGCCATTCACTCAACATAAAACTTTCTTTCAATACTTTTGATAATAGTAATGGATGTGAGTTAAAATGATACTAATGACACTCCGGCACTACATAATTGAAACAATTAAAACCCTAGTGGAACATAGTTCAAATTGCTGATACTAAAATCATAATTTAGCAACAAATTTACCACAATTTTCTAAAGTTAAAATGTTAACACGCAAAAGGGAGAACTAAATCCTATAATTATATAAGAAAATTTACTCTTATACTATTTAAATTTTTGGGACTGTCTCACATTGTCATTTATAACTAAAAATGAACCACATTGCCACATAATTAATTATAAAGAACCAATAACTGTATTGAATTGTGATATCAATCGTGCTAGAACAAATATATAAAGCATAAAAACATATACAGGACTCTAAGCTTATATAAAATTCACAATGTTTTCTTTTGGTGATCCAAGTCCAAACTCATTATAATTCATCTTCCATATTATCCTTGCACTTTGAAATTCCATTCTCTAATTAGCTCAAGGTTTCTTATAATCCACGACGACTAAAAGTGAGCAAGATTATTTGTTAAAACGCGGACTGAGTTTTGAAATTTAAAACTTAGAGAAGATGTACATTGAATATTAGATTGTGATGGATCTTTTTCAGCAATAAAAGAAAAGAAGAAAACAAAACGATTGAGATGGCTCAGCTTAAAATAATTTTTTTTTTTTTTAAAGGAAGATCGTGAATCGTGATGGATAGTTTTCTCCAAGGAATAAATGAATGATAGCTGCTGGAGTGTGCCAGGTAGCGGTGACTATGTGTCTTGGGTTCCAAACTCACCCTCCCACACACAACCTTGGTCAAATTAATTAACTCGTTTTAACACGTCCTCAATGACGTCATCTTCCGCTCTCTTTCCACACCTAGGATACTGTTTTACAATATTACCCTTCCTGCAATATTGCCTTCGTCTTTTTTGGGTTGTGATATTCAAATTTAGGATCAAACACCTGAAATATAGACTTTGATATCTAAAATTTATATAAAAAATTATTGGATAAAAGTTTTAGACCCATAATGACTTGCGTATTTTGACAGATATATCTAAGAGAAATTTGTACCATTTCATAGCAATCATTGTGGTATGTTATCAAAGTTGGAATGCTAACTCTCATATAGGGGGGTGAGAATGGATCAGTTGCATATCGGCCAAATAATCGACCAGATCCAATACGGTCGATAATGTAATTTTGACAACTAATAATCGACCCACTTATTATAAGTTGGTTGCGAGTCATTTTTCGATAAGGCCGATATAGGTCAATCGATTAAAATTATTAGATCAATACTTGATTAATTTTAAAATTAATATTTAAACCAACTTTGATGGGTCGATTGATATTATCAACCCGACTTAGTAGGTCAGTTGTTGGTAAAATTATCGATTGACCGATAATGAGTCAGTTGGCCATTAATGGCCAGTAAAACCAAGGAATAAAATTTCGGGTTTCGAGAAAATTTCGATGGAAATTTCGACGAAAATTTCGAAGATTTTTAAATTTCGACAAAAGTTCAACGAAAACGACGGAAATTACTATCAAAATACGAAAATTTTGAATGAAACTTTACCAGATGTTTATTTAACATATTATCTACTACATTGATAAAAAACATTGAAAAAACCAAATTATATGGTAGGTTTTATGTGATATGTGATGAATATAATGTAATTGTAATTGTCACTTCCTACCCCCATAGAGCCAAAAGTGCTAGATAATGAATCTTCTTCTTCTTGTGTCAAACTTTCATGATCTCTTTGTCTGCGACTATAGTCTTTTCCTATGGCACCAATTTCTAGTCCGGCACGCCTACTCCCATAATCCTCATCTTGTGTTGCATGTGTGTAGTTTGCTTAAACAGAAAATTGGCTCATATACTCTTGAGAATGTCTAGTGACATCTTCATTTCCACCACCACCACTACCTCTACCTCCACTATTGATAGGAGTGCCCGATCTTGTGCTAGAGTTGCCTGATCGAGAAGGATTAGTGGGAACTGGCTCAGTACAATGTGCCGACCGTAGTTGCATAAGTTCATTCAAACTTGTAGTAGGGCCCACCTCCTCATTTAGAACTCTATCCACATTGATACCTTCCTGGCGTGCTTAAGCTGCAATATCAGGGTCTGGATTGCCTGCATCATCATCTAAATGGAGGGACCTAATCCACTGATAAAGTTGGTTTTCCTCCACATCATCATCCCCTATAACAGCATCATATATATCTAGCGGATCATATTCATCGACGCGATCCTCCTCTGCTTTCTTGTCTCGAAGTGCAAGCCTCATATTATAGTATCAATACACCATCTTTTCTAACCTACTATATGAGAGCCTGTTTCGTTGTTTGGTGTGTATGAGTGCGAAAGTGCTCCAGTTTCTTTCACAAGCTGAAGATGACGCCGTTTGTGATAAAACTTTGATTGCTAACTTCCTCACAGTAGGCGCATCACTCCCATACATAATCCACCATTCACCTGAAATGAAAAATTTGTTTGTGTAAGTGTAACTATAAAAATAAATAATTAAGTTAATCTAACTAATACAAGTACGATGTATACTCACTAGGAGACATTCGTGATCTAGCGACCTTTGCAGCTTGTTCTCCGAACATTTTCCGGGCATCTTTAAAATATGTTAACTACATACAAATACAATACAAATTATACAATATCAATCATATATATAATTTAAGACAATCAAATTGTATAAAGTATTAATATTTTTCGTAAGAATTGTTATAGGCCTTATGGCAAATTATTTTTACCTCATTTCCAAATTGGCCAACTTCTGGTGAATACGGATCCAATTTAGAGAATACGTTGTACACAGCCCGAATAAGTTCACCATCATCTCCCACGCCAGGTCTATATTGATAGCGATGATTCAAATAATAAGATGCAATCATGCATCAAGTAAATATAAAAATTCATAATTAGTAATTTAGTTCATTAATTGAAAACTAAATCAATTAAAAAAAATGCGGAAGTGCGGAACCAAAATAACAAATAAATTATTGGGTTATCTGCTGCGTGCAAATCGTGTTGTAACGTTTTAAACCATCGATCGTTGATGATTTTTATTACCCACCGTGCACCCTGTTTTTTCTAGCTCTTCTTTCACGACCCGCATCAACTCATAAATTGATCCCATTGTAGGATACACTTCTGTGTCGACAATACGTAAAACTACGTAGAGAGGTTCAAACAGACCGCACACCTTATGCACCTGTTGCCAAAAACAGTGATCAAGAACTATATTTTCAACCGTGATGCCTGCATCTGAACGCCGGAAATTGCTACGACCTCAATCATCACTGGTGAACAATTGCTTCAGCCCCATCATCTTACCATACAAACTATCCAATGCAATATAGTTTGTAGCAAATCGGGTGGCACCAGGACGAACAATATCTCCCTTCGTAATCTCTCGCATCTTTGTCAACAACCAGTTATGGTTGTAAATATAATTCGTGATCATTCTGGCTTTTTTAATCACATTAGCAACCTGCTCTTTCTTCCCCATCTCTTCAAATATTAGATCAATGCAATGTGCTGCACACGACGTCCAGTGCACATTGTATTTGTTCATTAACTTCTTACCTGCTTTAACAAATGCGGAACCATTGTCGGTCACAACTTGAACAACATTCTCCTCTCCAACCTCCGTGATTACATCCTTCAGTAGCCCATAAATATATTTATGATCCTTTATGCAATCTGAAGAATCAACGGACTTAAGGAATACCAATTTCCCTCTTGAATAGGCCATGAAGTTTATGATAGACAGTTTGGTTGGACCTGTCCAACCATCGCACATGATTGTGCAACCATAAGTTGCCCAATCGGCCTTCAATTTGTTTACATGCTCTTGTATTTCTTGAAACTCCTGGTCCAAAAATCTGGTGCGTATCTGATAAGGTGTTGCAGGTTCCACTCCTACTCCTGCCTGTTGACATCCTATTACCAAATTTTTGAAATGATGAGATGCTGCTTTTGAAGGAGGAACATTTTCATATATGAAGAACTTGCTGATCAAGCGTTGCATCCCATCTTTGATTGACCCTCCGGAAAAGAGATTTTTAACACTCTTTTGGCATGCTTGAGCTGCCTTGTACAAGCTTGGTGCTACTGAAGGTGTTGGTCGTGATTCCCTCATGCTTGATCCTCTTCACATCTGTGCACCACTACTAGACCCAGAACCTTATCCCCTGTTTGGGACTTTATGTAAGTGTTCTCTCTCCCATTCTGCTGCTCTAGAGGCTCGAAGTGCAGCTCGAAATTCTCTTCGCTCTTGAGGCCCCATATCATCATTATGATCCTCATCATCATCATCCTCATCATTATCACTCAGCTCAATCTGACCTTGTACTCGAAGCTCTTCTCTGAGCTCTTCCATCCTTTGTATTTTTTTGCCTTTTTGGTGTTGTTTGTGTTGCATCCCTGCAATGATGAATTGTTTCACTTCTGGTGGGACACTATTGCATCACTGCACATTGTGTCTAGGATCCATACCACTAAGATGGTATTTCAAGCGTGTCACTCCAGCACCCTTCATTATAAGGCCACAATATTTGCATATTGAAGCTTGTCTGCCACCCGGTAGTGGATCGGCATGATCCCAAGCTGGATCACGTGATCTCCCTCCACTGGCCATTGAATTCTAAATTTCTAATAACAAAAAGACATACACAGTAACACAAGAACAATAACAATTAACAAGAAAGTTAAATTCTATATTAATATCATATTAGTATATCACCAAGAAATTAATATCATATTAGTTATTAACTTATTACTAATTAGTAATTTCATATCATATTGATATTACAGTTATTACCAATTGGCAATTCCATATTACTAATTTGTAATTTCATTTCTATATTACTAATTTTATATTAATTATTAATTTATTACCAACTCCATATTAATTTCACTAATTCTAAATTACCAATTCGGCAATTCCATATATGATACATATTAGATTCATACTATTAACAAATCATACAAATTCCATATTAATTATTAACAAATCATACCAATTCCAATTCCATATCATATCACCACTTTCAACTTACATATCAATATTTATATATCATACAAATTACACAAATTATACAAATCAAAATCAACAAAAAATTATACAATCAATTCCAAAATTATATGATTAAAGATTCAAAATTAACCAAAAATCATACAAATTATACAAAACAAAGTCAACCCAAAATCATACAATTAATTCTAAATTTATATAAATCAAGTAATCAACCTAAGAATATATATCATGTATGTGATTAAAAAAACACTTAACCGACCAACTATATGTGATTTATAAAAATACAGAATAAACTCAAATTTCAGTATTTCACCAACGGACTAACTCCGTTATTCAAATTTCAGATCCAAAAATAATAATTATATGGACTAATATTCATATGCTCATCAGCTCATACTTGTGTTTGTGTCGATCAGTGGAGGGTATTCTATTCAACATAAACTGATAAACTCAACAAGGCCACAATATTTACTCACAAAGTCACAAACTCACAATCACACAGTCAAACTCACAACTCACAACTCAAAGACGCAGTGGCTTCGAGGTGGCCAGATCGACGCTTCGAGGTGGCCGGATGCTTCGAGGTCACAACTCACAACCCAAAAACGCAGTGGCTTCAAGGTGGCCGGATCGGCTTCAAGGTGGCCGGATCGAGACCAGTCCAGGTGAGGCGACTAGCAGGAAGAAGAAGGCGGAAGAGAGAGGCTGCAGATCGGGTTTGAGATCGAGAGAAGTGGGCGACAAATGTGCAGGTGAGAAATTAGAATGTGAGGCAATGAGGGTTCGGCTGGATTTGTTGGGTATTTAAGCGAAGTTTCGTCGAAATTTGGCTCAAATTCAAAAAAAAATTGCCTTTAGTGTATTCGAAATTTCACTCGAAATATTTCAAAATTTAGTCGAATCCGTGTTAAAATTTTGAAACCCCTAAAAATCGATTTTGAAATTTAAACCCTTAAGTAAAACCGACTCATTCTCACCCAACTCGGCTACTCTCACATTCGAAAAATTCATTTTGCGTTAGAGAAATATATTTTACGGAAAGCTATGGCAAATATGTAAATTCCGCTAGAGAGCGAGCCCATATTCGCACACATGCAAAAACCCCAGTATCCATGTGGTACGTACCTAAAGGCTAAAGTCAACTGAGACAAATAACCCCTACGCCAAACAAGTAAACAACGGCTCTCTTCGTGTGAACCCAAACGCCACGCGCGCGCGCACACACACACCCCCAAACTTGCCAGGAAACCCCCTTCCCTCCAATCACGTGGCCGGTCACCCCCACTGCCCGTAACCCGTCCTTTACTCTTTCCCTCCAATCCTCATCTGCCCGCGCTGCCCGAAATACCCTCCAATATATATATAACTACCAACCGCTCATCTTCTTCCATTCACGATCTCCAAAATGGCCAAACTCGCCTTCACCCTCACCGCGCTCTTCTTCCTCTTCGCCTTCTCGCACGCTCGCACGCCGTCAGATCTGCCTGCAAACGAAATCAAAGGCCGTGGTACTCCAGTTGACAACAACAACAACAACAACTTACCCGAACCCAAGACCACCACCACCACTCTCCTCTTACCAAGCGAGCGACCCGAGACCGAACCTGAAACCGTCATCGAAGGGGAACCTGAAACCACCGTCGACTCGAAGCTTCCGGAACCCGATTTCGCCGCCATCGAGTCGACCGAGTCAAACAAACACGGCGAGCACGTTCCGTTGACAATGATCAGCTTCCGTCCGATCAACCGCCACTTCCCCCGCCGTCCGTTCCCGTTGTCGTTCCGTCACGGTCACCGGTGCCGCGGCGGCCACCGCTGGAGCCCGCGCTTTCACGGCAGCGAACGCGAGCGAGAGCGTCAGATCCCCTTCGGCGACGATATGATTCTGTCCGGTGCCAGCGAAGACTTGAGTCTTGATCCCGTGTTTCGCAGCGGAGTACGCCAGATCCCCGCTAGGTGGGTCAATTTCCGCCACGAGGCAATGAGGTTCCCGTACAGGCGTGGTGATGACGTAGAGAGGCCCTACCACCATCATCGCCACCATCACCACCACGACCACGACGGTGACCACCATGAAGAAGATGAAGTAGAGGAGACGAGAGAGCATGATCATGAGCACCATGATCATCATGAGCACCAGGATCATCATGAACATAGGCATCATGAGGGTGGTTTGATGAGGAGGTTCCGCAAGTTTTTGAACCACTTTTGAGTTTTGAAACAAAGCAACGACAGTGATGATGCCACGTTGCCACTGCTGCATACCTATCTATGTGTTTGCTTTTACTCGTTTCTTTGTGAGACTGTTTCTGTAAATAATTATGCATCCGTGAGAGATGTAGAAGCATATTATGTATAATGTATGACATGTTTGTACGACTATGAATAGCTAGGTTTTATATGAAAATGGTTGCTTTGAGCTTTGTTACTAGTTACACATGTAGCTGCATCCATGGGTGTAGCATATTTTGATTTTTGAATGAATTTGAGTTATTTGAGATTATTGGTGTACTGGGTAATGTTTGTTTTTAACAGATTCAGATGTTATGCTGCAAGATTCATCAAGTTGATACAGTTTTTTTTTTTGTTAGACAATGAGTAGCAGAGAGTATAGAAAAAGCAAAAGCTTAAATCACAAAGAGGAAGAGTTGCATAAACTTTTAGAAGCTATTGACACATGAAGCTGCTTGTTGGGTACTGCTCAACTCTGAACATGGCACAGGGCTTACTAGATGAGCACTCCCGCTAATGTCAGAGCACTTCCAGGGAGGGTTTCTTGGTCCAGTCATGCCTTGAAGGTTGACGTTGGACAGACAGATTCCGGTGAAAGGGGAGTTCTTCAGGCCTACTATTAGACCTGCCTGCTGAACCTGCACTCCCCGAACATCCTTTATTGTGATACCCTTCACAACTGGGAGAGCATTTGGGTTGAATTTGTCATCAGGGTGATCTCCAACATCTCCTGCAATCTTGATTCCCTTTCGCACTTTTTCCATATACACATCTGACACTGTTATATTTCTTATGAACCCTCCCCTACCGATGTTCGTTTTTATATGAATGCCAACTCCCATGTTGTAAAGGTTTATGTGTTCGGCCAGGACATTCTCCACCCCACCAGAGGTTTCACTTCCGAAGGCAATTCCAGCAAATGGGGATGATCCTCTCAACCGGCGGATGGTAATTCCGGAACTAGAGCGACCATAAGCAATCCCATACTCATCCCATCCACTCTTTACAGCCACAAGATCATCCCCAGTAGATATGTATAAGTCTTCTATGCAGACATTGGAACTTGAATCTGGATAAATGAAACACCAAGACATATATTATGAACATCAAGGCTTCCCACTTTTAACTAGAGGCAAATAGACAATTATGATCATGACCGCTCTAGTGTTTACAGTCAATCCTGACATTATCTATAAAATGCACAGACCATTTTGGGGATTAACCTAAGGGTACTGTCAACCTGACGTCCTAACTATCAGTCTTATCTTTCAATAGCTGCACACAAAATTTCATAGCCACACAACAGGCGGTGTTGAACGGTTATAACAGACCTTGTCCAGTCCATTTCATGGTATTTCTTTTTAAAGATGGGCATTTGCGCCAGCACATACACAAAACAATGAAATATGCTTCATATCCAGTATTATTCCCATTGAGGGATCACCTCTTGAAATAGAAAATCTAATTCACACAAAAAATTCCTAGGTTCCATTATTTAGAAAATAGGTACGTACCTGGATCAACTCCATCAGTGTTGGGAGAGTCAGATGGAGCCAAAATTGTGACATACCGGACAACAATGTTCCTGCAAAGGAGAGAGTATGTATCAGATCAAAATTACAGCTCAAGCCTACAATCCTTAAATTTAGCTGGTCAGTTTCAGTTTATAATTTGAATATATTGGCAAGTCGCAGTAAATTTCAGCTTACATTGATGTAAAGTTGCAAAACTAAAATCACGTTTGGCTATTACCTGCAATAA
Organism: Dryas drummondii; assembly: GCA_003254865.1. Lineage (NCBI taxonomy): Eukaryota > Viridiplantae > Streptophyta > Magnoliopsida > Rosales > Rosaceae > Dryas > Dryas drummondii. The sequence continues at coordinate 323,321 of QANW01010048.1, read as the reverse complement.
ACAGGGTGGATGTTCCAAAAGGGAGAGTTCTGGAAAATCACGTTGGAAATGATAATGTTTTTAGAGTTTATGAACTCAACGAGATTTGGTCTAGTGAATTGTAGAGTTCTTTGCCTCCACATGTTCCACCATACATCTCCTTGGCCATCAATTGTCCCATTTTCACCTGAAAAGGAACAATTCATTAGATATAAGGTAGGTACAGAAAGACACCCCTCCCCCNTTGTTCTAAAAAGACCCCCCCCCCCCCCCCCCCCTTCCCAAAAAAAAAAATTGTTGAAACCTACCAGTGATAACCACATCATGAATTCCGTCACCATGAATGAAGCTCATATACCTTCCACCAGGGAGCTCCCTCCCTCTTCCATAAGATGGCAAAGGAGCAATTAAAGGCCAATTCTTGGTATTCTGAAGCATCAACCGAGAAAAATAATTAAAAGGGGCACATAATCAAATGAAACAAGGGCCAACAAATAAATAAGCATTCGCAAGAAGTGTTCAATTCTATCATATAGTTCCATAAGAATCAGCAGTTACAGAAATAATATTAAGGACCACTCTTATGGAAACCAGCAAAAATACAGAAGTGAAAATTTTGAAAATGATTTATGCTAAGAGATGCTTTACCTAACAAAATGCAGGGCTTCAAACAAAGGCGCGGACGCATCAGTGGGAACTGATATTATGTGGAAGAACTTTTAAGTATGAAAGTTTAAATCATTCCATTTCTATTCTAAACCCACTAATGATAAGGACAACAAAGAGAGAAACTTATGATAACTGTTTTTTGAGTCATCATTTGACATTGTAGAAAATTAATATATAATTCACTTTGCTGTCCCAAGAGAAGGAGAATAAAGGTGAAGATGCCTCTGAGAAAACCAACCCATTGATTAACTGCTCGCACAAATTACAGAAACATGCTATAAACTAACACAAAGAACAAACCATTATACGAAGTGAACAATGTGAACATGCCAGTTAGCTCCAGGTGCAAAAAGTAAGAAATCAGGTATGGCGCATTGTACCCCGGGGGTGTGGTGATTAGGTGGCACATTCTTTTCTCGCATTAAGCACAAAATAATACCATAATCTAGGAGTTAGCCTTTTATGTAGTCACAATTAAACTTTGTACTTTAAAATATGATTTGGCTTATAACCTTGCCTTATACATAAACAATAGTGCTTTACTAATAGCAGACATTACTTTAGAGGAGTGGTCTTAATAAAATGATAACAAACCCATTTTTGCAATTATTAAAAGAATAAATCGTATCCAAGCCATTCTTATCCTTGTGGGATCAGCAGTATTCTACTTAATTTATTATGATAGTGTAGAAGAAGACAGAATCAGTGATGACCTATCTAGCTGTCCAACTATTTGATTCTTCATTCAGTAAATGTAAGGCACATGCAACCATGCTAAGCTAGACCCACCATGTCTTTTCGCTTTTAAAGCCTAAATCTACCAAGGCAATAACAATTGGATACTCAAGCTGTCAAGCACACCTCCAAATTCATAAAACACACACATAGATTAAAGGGTCTAGTCTTCCTGTATAATCAAACACATTGACACATTCATTACCAGAACAAATTGGGTCCTCAAAATAACAATAAACAACACAAAATAATAGCATTAACTATCAAATTGTAGAACACAAGGGTAGTGATTCAGTGAATTGGTGGGTACCTGAGTGGCTTTGATAACGGCACCTTTAGCCAAATACAGAGTCATGTGGCTAGTGAGGTTGAAGCTCTCCGTTAAGTAGACCCCAGGAGGTATGTAAAGAAGCGTGCCTCCTCGCCTCTTCAAATGCTGAATCCGATATATCGCCTCCCGAAACGCCTTGGTGTTCAAGGTGGCGCCGTCGCCGACGCCCCCGAAGTCGGTGATCGATATCTTGTCGTTTCGGTACCTCATGGGTACTATCCCCGAGCACGTTACCAGTTCCTCCGCCATAGAGAAAGAGCTGAGGAGGCAGAGGAAAATCGAAACGGAAAAGGAAAACCAAAGAGGAAGCATTTTCGTAATCTCGAGAGTTTCTGAGGGTAATTCAGAGATAAGCAAAAGGGCCAAAAAGAAAGCTCCAAAGAATGCTTTAATGGAGATTGGAATGTGTGTCGGTGAGTTATTAGATCTGGGTATGCTACACAAAGTAACAAAGAGAAAGGTCCAAGTCTAACACTCCAACAACTCCAACCAAGCAATTATTTTGTTAATCTGCAAAAGGGGTTGCATTAATTAGCTCAAAGCCAATGGGTTATGAATGAGAATTGAAAGCAGAGTGAGAATTGAGAAAGATGATACTGCTTGTAGTTGTGGGTTTGGGCTTAAAGCTTTTGCTGCGGCATGAAATGGTGAAATGGGTGTCTGGCAGATGTGGTCGGAAGTACGAATCGGAGTGATTTTGAAGCGGAGGTTTTGTCTGTAAAGTGATTGATTGTCTCCAGCTGACGAAGAGAAGAGAAGGAAGGAGACAGCGTGCGAGTGAGAAGACGAAGTTTGGGGAGCTCGACACTTAAAACAGGGAGTGGGTCGGACAGTTATTGGGCACTGATTCTGGCCCCAAAAATAGCGTTTTTCTTTTGCAATTGACAGAAATAAACACAATACAATAATACTAAAAAAGTTTAAAACCAGTGATTTTACACGTCATGAGCGAAGCTTACCGTTTTTTTTTTTTTTTTTTTCCTAAAAGGCTTAAAAGCATGGATTTATTTAGGTTAGATTTAACTATTTAAGCCTTTTAACTTTTTAAGGACTCTTTATCTTGCTCTCTTTGCATTTTTTTTTCTTCTCTCTCTCTCTCTCTCTTTAAAAAATACATTGAAGTTAAGGATTGGATATCTAGTATTAAAATCCAATTAATTAGAGCTCTTTTGGTAGTGTTTCTTTTTTTTTTTTTTTTTAAATCGAGAGTATAGAAGAAAGAAAAAAAGAGTAAGAAGAAAGATGAAAGAGAGGACATGATCCATATAGTAATGATGGAAAATCCAACTTATTGAATTTTGGGGCTTCTATATGCACTCATAAAAGGAATTTTTTAAAATGATTAATTCATTGGTCAAACCGATAGAAGCAAACTCTTGTTTAGAGGTGGGAAAAAAATTATATCTCAGATGTATACACTATTTGTATTTATCTTTATTCACATATTAAGTCAAAAATATAATAGTGCCTAATTTTAAACACCCTACTCACCAAAAAAATTTGTCTAAACCCCCACCCATCTAGAAACTCTTTCTAAACCCCCTAAAACTTATAATCCTAAAATTACCCTTCTGACGCATGCTGACACATGCTCACTGTAACTGTATTTTAGTGAAACTGTTTTTTTTTTTTTTTTTTTTT
>QANW01010048.1:308055-318945 GCA_003254865.1 Dryas drummondii | reverse complement strand
AGAGAGAGAGAGAGAGAGAGTATTAGTTGGCTGAAAATGAAAATAAAACAAAAGGGGTAAAACTGGAAAATTAAAATATGGGGAGTCAAAGTTGACTGGGTATTAGTTGACTAGGGGGTTTAGGAAAATATTAAGTGTAAGATTGGGGGTTATAAGAGAGTTAGATTTTGGGTGGAGGTTATGAGAAATTTTATCTCTAACTAGGGGGTTTATAATTATTAACATAAAATATAATCACATAGGATGTATATATTTATTAAATGAAAGTTTTAGTATAGATAGGACAAACTTCCACTTGATATAAAATGATTTGATGATGGTATTAATTTTTGGCACGACTTAAATTCGACACGAAACTAACGAATTTAAATTGATAATTACTTTACACAAATACTAGATAAGTCGACTTTGTACCAAACACAAGTTTCCCAATGTTTATATAATATATAAATCCATTATACTATTATTTGAAGAAGATAAATACTTTTCCAGTTATTAATATGTGTAACATGAATCCTTGAATAAATGCAACAAAATGGCTTTGTCAAGAACAAAAATATTTTATTTATCTCAAGGTGCACAGCTTTAAATGTCCGAAGATTTGCATTGGATGCCTCAAGTCAAGGCACCTCATCATGTACCTCAAACGGTACCTTATGAATGGTTAAGGAGGTAATGTGTAAGTTATGAGTTTGATTTAAGAATAAAAATGAGCTTAGTCTTTTAACTTTTATATGTTTTAACTCATAATTCATATATGTGGGGGTCAACCATAACATAACTCATAAACGAATTAAATTATTATTAAGTCCTTAGATATGATTAATTAAACAAATTAAGTTAAAATTAATTATTATTTAACACAAACACAAAATGCCATATTGCCATGATACATATTACGTTTATTTTGAAAACGTCACAAGCTTCTACACTTGGCCCAAATTCTTGTTCTTTTTCTCTCATCCAACTAATAATAAACTCAAGAGTCCAAGACGTCACTATACGTCGTCGTATGAGTCAGGCCCATCAACCCACTAGCTGCAACCCTGCAACACTGAATCCGAACTCTTCCCATTTTTCCCGCCAAAACATATCCTCTAGCTTCCTAGTCTTTGCCCTATCCCGCCATTTTAACACCACTTCTCATCTCCCATTTAATTCGTGCGAATAACCCCAAATCTTCACGTCGACGGCCAAACTGAGCAGCGAGCCACCTCCACAGTCGAATCCACCGTACACGTGTCCCGAGACCACTCTCGATCCCAGTGAGGACGAGCGCACCGGAACCAGAATCAGATCTTTCGAGCTCTCCATTGCCGACAGCTCCACCTCTCACTTCGCCTCCTTTCTCTCTCCGAGGTCTGTGCCGCTTCAATTTCATTGTTGCAGTAGAAATTGTGATTATCTTCCCCCAATCATATACATTAGTCACTGCGATTAGGTTATGGTTTAGTAATTATATGCTTAAATCTCTATGATTTTTCGAACAATGACGGCTTTAATTGGACATGGACAGCAGGTACACTGCTCAAACATGGCCGGAGACGAAGTTGCCAAAGGCGGCGATGAGACGATGATCGATGCATATGAACAGAAGCAAGGGAATGCGGTTCCCGATGGGTTTAACTCTCATTATCTCAAAGTTTACTATGGTAAACCATTTTTTTGTTTTTTATTTTATTTGAATTTGAGCGGAATTGACTACGTAGTTTGGGATTGCTTTATAAACAACAAGTTAGAGTCAATTGGATTCATGGTTGTAATTTGTAAGGCACTTATGAGTTGGAACTTAGAACTAGATATGAATATGTGAACATTTGCCTCTTATGTGTACAACAATAAATCCGTAAATCACGTAAAACGTATGTTTTCTTTTACTTAACCTATTTTTTTTTACTTAAATATGACTTTTGGGAGGAGATTTTGGATTTTTGATAATCTCCCCTTAAGGAAAAGTGTTATTTGTGGCAGGAAAGCTCTTTCCACATGCAGATATTTTTAAATGGATGTCCTATGGAAATGGTAAGTCATGTGTCTCAATCGAGCCCATTACAAATGTTTACACGTGCACGCCCTCAAATGGGGATTTGTTTCTACTCTGAATATGTAACCTGATTGCTGATTTTGTAGATGGGAAGCACCCTGCGTGCGACCAGTCCTACTTTGGCCGGAGAGAATTTTCTTTCACACTGGATAATGATGTTTATCTGCGGTTCCAATCTTTCAACAGCGTGTCTGAGCTTGAAAGTTCTGTCAGAGAGAAGTGTCCAGTCAAAATAGATATTGGGCCTGTGTACAGTGTCGATGTAAGATTTTCCTTTTTCTTAACCAAACTTGTCTTTGTGACTTGAATTTTATAGTGTTTGCACCATAATCTTTGTCTTCCAACCCAACTATTTCTAATGCAAGTATTGACTTGACTTATTAATTGAATCATGCAAATCTTGGAATGAATTTAGAAACAAGATGTATTCAAACAATGTATAAGTATAAATCAAAGACAGAATTCCTATCCATGGTTTCTTGTTGATTTTTAATTGTTGCCTATGGTTGTGTTTGTGATAACCTTTTAGCACCATATCTCTGGTTTTAGTTCTAATCTTTCTTATGTTACAGCCTTCAAAGAGACACGCATATGCTCAAAGTGGCGATAATGTTTTCACACCAGTGGAGAGAGAGATGATCTTCGATATAGTGAGCTAATCAACCATTTGAACTTCAAAGATAGTACATAGTCACAATATAATTGAACTTTTGAATATGAATGTTCTTTGACAAGTTTGAGTAACGTTTTCTCCAACAGGATATGTCGGATTACGATGATGTTAGATACTGCTGCTCAGGTGCTGACGTGTGCTTGGAGTGCTGGCCACTTATGACAATTGCTATCAAAGTGATTGATACAGCCCTTAGAGGTAGGAATTCTGTTCATTGACATCTGATGAACATGTGGTTAGAACTTAGAACCTTGATTTTTCACTTTTTTAAACTTCTTTGCTGCAGATGACTTTGGTTTCAGTCACATTCTCTGGGTATATAGTGGCAGACGTGGTGTTCATTGCTGGGTTTGTGATGGGAAAGCAAGAAGGTTATTCACTTAACAGTAGTAAAACAGTGATCATTTATATACTTCTATTTCTTTGGTTTCTATGACATTTCATGACACTCAAACAGTGATCATTTTTCTGCAGGTTGACAAATGAACAGAGAGCAGCTATTGCTGACTATTTTCGTGTCTACAAGGTGGTGCACTGTTTAAAATGCATTTCGGTTTCGAGAGATCTTATATGGCATACAATTTTGTGAAATTTGTTGATTCTATATTTTGTTCAGGGCAATGAAAACAGTCATAAAAAGGTTTCTTTAATGGGTCATGCTCTCCATCCGTTCCTTGCGTAAGTGTTAACATATATTGTTTACTTTCTGATACTGGAACCTTTGTTGCTTCCACTAAGATGTATTAATTTCTGCAGGAGATCTTATACTGAAGTTCTTAAGGATTTCTTTGAGAGGAAATTGCTTTCGAGTCAAAAGATATTTTCAACTGAGGACAGATATGAAAAGATCTTAGAGATGATTCCTGATGAATGTATACAATAGTATTTTCATGTCCTATGCATCCCTGTGCTGTTTCCTCAAATAATGGTCAAGTTATAATACTTTAGTTATCTTTGCAGCTATTACTTCTGAGCTTCGCGGAAAGTGGCAGGAGAATAGACGAACCTCCAATTTGAAAGAGGACATTAATGTTGTTCGATGGGAGCAGCTGAAGCATCTGCTGCAATCTGGAAAACAGAAGGTACAAAATAGCAGGTGTTTGTGAGTTTATGTACTAAAAATACATTGCCCAGGGGCAAGAAATTTGCGTTAGAATTTTGATGTTTTAAAATGTAACTAAACCTCTAGTGAACTTAATTTTCTTTTATATTATTTATTGTTTAAGGTGCAAGGACTGCGTAGGTGCGTTGAAGAGATTGTGTTCTCTTTTACCTACCCTAGGCTTGACATGGAGGTTTGCACAACAGCCCCACTTTCTTTTGCTGCCTCCTTTCATTCAACAACTAAGGATACTATTCTCTAGTGTACATCCTCCTTGGATTCATTTACATTGCATACTCATCGTACTCTTTAGTGAGTATAAACTAACTTCTTTAGAAATATACTCTAAAAGATTTTCTCATGGGATTTATCTGTTTGTGGTAGGTTTCAAAACACATGAACCATTTGTTAAAGGCACCATTCTGTGTACATCCAAAAACAGGTTAGTGCTGGGGATATTTTTATCATATTTTGTGATTTTTTTTTCAAGAACAACCACGTTTACACCTTCCCCTAATAGATACTTATTAGGCATTTGGATCTTCTTAATGTTGCTCTATTTATTGTATTTTTTGTTCCAGGTCGTGTTTGTGTTCCGATTGATCCAAACAATTGCGAGGAATTTGATCCTACTGCAGTACCAACCCTTTCCAATGTAAATACGTACTTAGACCTATAGTTATTTGCTGGCCAAACAATTCATTGTCTTTTGAGTTTTGTGGTTTCTTACATGATATGTTGAATCTGCAGCTCTTAGAACAACTCAACATGGGAGGTTTGAGATCAGAGGCTGATAATGGTGCGTCAGTATTGTAACTTAACTTTCATTCGTTTAAGATTTGACTTATTTAGCATGGGAGATCACACCTAGACAGAACACAAGGTGCTGTTGGATGGTTGTATAATGTATGATTAGGGAAATTTGTTGTAGGAAATGCTAGAGTGTCCTGTTTACTGCCGGTGAACCTGCTCTTAGATACTACTTGAACTGTGTTTTCCTTTTATGATTGATCGTGCTCTATATCTTTTGCTTATAATAGAATGGGATAGAACGTCACTTGGAAAATCAATAAGGTTATTCAGATCGTCATTTTTGCAACCTCTGCTAAAATCTTGCAAGGTATGTAATGTTCTATTATAATGCTATTTTCTTAGAAAAAAATTGACATATAAACCAGAATCATCTTGTCATGCTACCTTTACAGTTTAGTGTTTGGCAACTTAGGCTGGAAGGTTTAGAGCTTTCCTTTGGTGCCTCTTGGCTTTTCTTTGAATTACTCTGAACCTTGTTTTAAAATAAATTCTTAAGTTTCTTTCATTTGTCTTTGTTTCATTGCGTAAAGATAACTTGTGTTATTTGGTGGAATAGAACACTCAACTAAGTTCTTACTTGATACAAAAAAATTTGGGAAATTACTTGGAATGCGTCGTTCTTATCTATTAATAGATTTTGTGATTCATGACTGTTGCAGGAGGCGATGGAAAGTTCCTACAATGCAAAACTGCAGCAGTCGAAGAACTCCATAAGTTGGTAAACTTTTCTACGATAAATTCATCTTGTGGTATCAGACTTTCCGGGGGATCCTCTTACTGTGAAATTATATTTCTAAACATAATTAGGATTTAGTGACGAACCTGACAATTCTCTGTAAATGTCATGACCTTGTCCTGCAAACAGCACCATCGCATCGTATTTTAATATTTTATGTCTAAGATTTGGTTCAGTTTTCCTGCAACATGTTAATGAAGTATATTCTGTTTGTTGCAATTATTCTTCATTTTGTTTTCTTCCTGCAAAGTGTGAAGAAATTTGTGTTGAGTGTATTGTTACAATGTTACCCGTTGTATATGTGCTTTGTTATCTCATTTTCATGTGCTTTGTTCCTTATCATCAAACCTGGATAGTTGGGTCTTTCTCAACAAAACAGTTTTTGTTTGCCACACTCACACACACACATATAATTCATTATTTAAATTACCATTTTGATCATGTATATAGTTGTAGAATTTTTCTTTATCCCGCTTCAGAGAAGACTTGTATAATTTGTATACATAATTAATTGCTGTGAAATGGGGGATGATACTGCACGGAACTGCCGGCTATGTGTTGTCGTTCTTGAAAGGATGACCAACCTAATCTGAATTCTGAAGAGACATAGCCTTCACATGGCTTCTTTTCGAATAATAGACAGAGGAGTAGGACCACAACCTCATCTCTAACTCTAAGGAGGATAAGGCTTTGCTCCTTCGCCTACGTGGATCACTTCCTCATCATCATATAGGAATTTGACCACTCTAGTAAATCCATTAAACCACTTTTTAATGATAGATAAACAACCATAATTTAATTAACAACTCAAGGTTCCTCAGACATTTTATATGACTGGCAAGTGCCTTGGTAAAAAAGACTAGGCACAAAACATAAACCATAATGACGACTCTAAGAAGAAAACATATTCAGATAGCTCTTATCTTGTAGACTAACATTTACACTTAACCACTAGTACTAAACTAAAAGGAACAGACATACGCACATACTACTCCATCGCTACAGTACTAGTTATTATTATACACCTAATTTGAAGAATTGATTTAAAAAAACCTACATTGAAGAAAATGAAGCTCTTCTTCTTAATTAGCAAGAACTTCCCAAATCAACTCAGGGTCATAGGAAGGCATTCTTGCAAGTGAGCAGCCTTCAAATTCTGAGTCCTCTGCAACAGCCATGCCCATCATGGCATACTCGGTCGAAACAGAGGAGGGTGGTGATGAATTCTCACACTTCCAAACCCCATCTTCAGACACTGTTGGTGTTGGTGTTGTTAGTGTTGTTGGTGTGGGTGATGATGATATCAATTCCTGACCCAAACCGTCGCCAAAAACCAAAGGCGACATCGAAAACGACGACGAAGTAGGAGACGAATCTGCGACCTTCACAAGCTTAACATTGTCGCGGCAATCACCATCCCCAACCGGACTGCTCTTCTTGGCGTTCTTCTTGGCTCTGTCCCTCCTTACCTTCTGGCAAATCGCTTGAATTTTGGCATCCACCGAGGTCTTCACAGCATTCAATCTCGCAGAGTCTCCGAAACCCATTTTGCTCGGGTCCTTAAGATTCGGAAAGTTCATTCGCGCGTACTCACCTCGGAGCTTATAGGCGGCGCGATCGTAGGCGTAGGCGGCGGCCTCGGCGGTGTCGTAGGTGCCGAGCCAGACCCTCATTCGGTTCTGGGGGAGCCTGATCTCCGCGACCCATTTGCCCCAATGCCTCTGCCTCACTCCCCTGTACAGCTTCTTCTTGCATGGAGGAGCCACTACGTCTCTGCTGCTCGAGCAAGCCGAGCTCTGATTCTGAACTGGGTTTTGCTTCAAAAGTCGAGAGAGGGCGTCTTTGGCTCGGCTTTCTTCGCTGAACTTCTGGAGAAGGTCTCTCTGGCGGAGGTAGACCGATGAACCCAGTGGTTCAAAAACAGAGTTGCTGCTGCTGTTAAGTGTTTGTGGGCAATGAGAGAAAATTGAGTCCAAGGTGTTTGTGCCGCTTGTTAAGATGAGATTCGACAGCGAAGATCGTATGTCGATGCCGTCGATGAACCCAAAAGCAAGTTTGCTTTCTTGCATTGTGTCCATGGTGTTGTGGATAAATTGAAACAGAGTGATGGCAGAGTGCTCTGAAATCTGAAAATGTTTTAATGTGTAGGAAACAGCGCACTAAAAATGAGTCCCTTTTAAGTGATCCGAGAAAGATATATGGATCAGAAAACGATCAAAGAGCTTGTTGGGTGGAAATAACTAAGCAGAGCAGAGCTTAAAAGATCAACAAGGTGGCCACAGAAGAATGGAAAAGAGAAACATTAGAAGCTTTGGCTCTGAGGGAGAGACAGAGAGAGAAGAATGGGATTGTTTTTTCTCTTGCTGAGGTTTCAGAGCAAGATTGGGAACTGCTATGGTTAATGACTTCTCCATATTTATAGCTGCAGTGTATTGCTGAGCTTTTTGACATCTACCTCTGTTCACAACTTCAAAATTCTAAATGATTTGAAATTTGGTCTAACTTGCACTGCACACACGTATGTAATATGACTATATTGCCCTTTTTGTGGAAAGTGAACCAAAGTTGTCCTAGATTTGTAAGAGTTTTTTCTCTTTATTTTCCTCACTTTCATTTTCTTTTACAATCCCAAACTTTGTATTGGATATGAGTACTTAGTCTCTGATATTTTTCTTCTATTTTAACCACATTTGAGCCTAAGTTGCATCTTTATCTATATCACAGTGCTTAATGGTTACCTAATAATTCAAAGCATAGGGACATGAATGGCTTTTGAATCCTTCTCTTCCTCCTTGTAATAGTGATGAGTGAGTTTAGGCTTTATGTTATTTTCTTAGGAAATAAAGGAAAGGAAAAAGAAAAGGGTTTCTTCACCCATTTACATAGATTAATCCATTTGCTATAAATTAAGAAAATAAACACATTTTAAATTATATTAAGTTTATAATATAATTAAATCGAATGAAAATCGGAATTGAGATGAAAATATGAGATTTCAACTCACATATCACCTCATATTGGTTCTTTCATGTCCAAAACAGGTTTATTTTCTTAATTTTTGGAAAAATTGTTAGTTTACTAATGAGTTTAAATATATGAATTATTTATAATGAAAAATAAAATAAAAATCAAAGCAACCATAAGAGGAAGGGGTGAAGGGTGTTACTGTAAAAGAATGAATGGTCTAGAAACAAAAAGGTGTAATAGAAGTGTATGTATCGTGTATGTTGTTGCCTTGTTGGTCATTTGCTCTTGTGAATGTGAATCTTGAAAGATTTTTGGGTTTCACTCAGTGTAGTCGGTGGTCCCCTGTGCTGTTCAAAAGCTACTTTGTCGAATTATTATAGACAGTCAGCTTCTCCTGTTAAAGTCCACACCTTCAATAACTCCTTCTGCGCCACGCGTCTTCTCTTCCCAACTCATCTCATTTGCTTTCATTTCGTCTTGTACAGAAGAGAGACTGTCTTTTCATCAATGCTAAAATTGCCAATTGACACCTTTTCACATGAAGCTGATATGCATCTGTGATTGCAACCATCTCATCAACTCATTTGTGCTTCAACCCTCTTGAGCAATCATTTGTGTCTATGTTTGAACCATTCAACTCAAATAACAATTGCTTAGATAGTGGAGGTTTCTCTTGACAATGGTTCAACGATTGCTAGTTGTTTATGTATCTGAGATCGATTTAGCCGCTGATAATTTATCAGAAACTTATTAGAAAATTATTAGAATTAATGTCCACATCTTCAATAGAAAGGGTTTCTAAGGCATGAAATAAATGAGAAAATGAAGTACCAAAGACATTGTGAACTTGAACCATTGTAATAATGGTTCCTCCTTTTTATTTTAATTGCCAACAACATTTTCTATGTGTTTCCAACAAGATTAGACTTAAATGTCAACTAATTCTTAAAGTTGAAGCATCCATTGAAGTTTTATAAAGCACTAGCAGAAAATTGAAAATTGAAAAATAAAATATATCTTATAAAAATAAAAATACAGTGAAAGATTGCAGAATTTTAACCATGGGTAACTTCTAAATTGATAGAAAAGATGGGCAGGCAAAAAAAAAACTATGTTGGAAGGCAGCTCATAGTTGTAGACTAGAGAAAATCTTGTGGTAGTTTGGAATCCACTCATAAATTAAGTAGTCTTGTAACGTGTAACTAAACCTAACCAGTTTCCATATCCAAGATTTTTTTTCTTGTTATACTCTCAATCACCTTAATGGCATGTATCAGTCATGTGCAAATTGAATTGATTATGTATAGGATTATAGGATGTTTCACAAATTTGTGCAGGCAAACTTTTTTAGTAAGTAGACCTTAGGAGCTACAACTCTCCATGTTCCACGCCTATAGCAAATTAATAGAAAGAGAAAAAAAGGTATATAGGTGATCATGTGTCTGTTGTTTAACGAGTAGTAGCTTCCACAAGGTAAAAATAGCTAGTCATATTTATTTAATACACGTGATTTGTAAGTAATTGTACATGTTTGGTCGAAATTTACGTTAAGATTTTATATATGATGAAAAAATGAATCGTGACCAATTCTTATTACTTAAAAAGCTATAATAATGAATCTTATATAAATAGTTATCAAATGTTGATGTGCATGGATGCAGGGGGCGGCTTGGACAGGCTACAGCCCCTCCCAAATTTGTTTTTTATTCCTAATGGACTATATTAGCCCCTCTAAAATAGGTTTTAGATGTATTTTTTCCTACTTATCAATAAAATTCACTTGTACCGAGTTTTGTTAAACTAAATTTTATTAAATTAATTATATATGTTTATGTGATTGTGTAATGTTAACAGGTTCTCTAAAAATTTAAAAAATATCATTAAAATGAAGGAGATTTTGTAAAAAAATTTAGAGATTATTTTCACTAAAGAAAATTAGCTTCAAATTTAGCTCTCCAGAGAATGAAATCTTGGATCTGTGCCTAAAAAGACTCATGATGAATTCTCCATATATCAACAGTCAATAATCATATTTAGTTGGTGTATATAGAATTGTCCTTAGCTCTTTTTATTATTTTTTTTTTTTTTTATGTATAAGAAGAAATTATACCGATTGAGAAGGGCAGCATGTGCAGCAGGTATATATGTACCAAATTAAAGGCAAGGCTCGAAAACTTAATTATCCGAGCCATATTCAAGAATTAGAGAGAAAGAGGGAGCTTTCTTCTCTAGGAACTAGGAGACAAAGAGTGCATATATAGCAGATAACAATCAACCACACTGATTGATGAATGAGTTCCTTACTTCCTTGGACAATTTGTTCAAAAGGGTCGTGGAATTAGAAAGGTAGTCATTAACATAACATCAATGTGTGGTGTGGAGTCTGTGGACCCATATCTATCACACAGTAATCAGTATGGTGGTGCATTAAAGACGTAAAGGTCTTCTTGAAAAGGTGAGAGGGGTCGTCTTTTGAAGGACAAAGCTCGTGAATTGACACCCCATAATGCCCATCTTCTTCAATGCCACAGAAAAAAAAAAAGCTACCTCCTGTG
>QANW01010048.1:131458-307990 GCA_003254865.1 Dryas drummondii | reverse complement strand
CTCTCTCTCTCTCTCTCTCTCTCTCTCTCTCTCTCTCTCTCTCTCTCTCTCTCTCTCTCTCTCTCTCTCTCTCTCTCTCAAGTCAATCCCAAACACTGCTCTCTCAATCTTCATGTTATTGCCAAGGGATCTTTTCTCATGTCCTCGTCTAATTTCCCATTTCCCACTTTCCCTTTTTAGCTTCCCCCTCTTTAACAAGACTTACCCCTTTTTTGGGGTAATTAACAAAAGAGGTGTTGTTCTTGGTCATTAAAACTCATTGGAATATACAGGTTGGAGAATGTGATCAAATCAAATTAATTGAGTTGAAAAGCCTCGCCAAATCAAATTTAAGCAAGGTTAAATGACCGAATTTGAAATGCCCATTTTTTTTCTTTTATTATGTATCACATACTTTTCAAATGTTAAACTAACTTTATGTTTGATACAAGTACAATATCAATATATAAAAATATAAATAGAGGATTTTATACATGAATTACAACATCATGATTACGAATAGTGATTTTTTCTTTTTAAAGTTTGATAAAATAAGAAATTAATGAATTGATAAAAAAACAAAACTAACAAAGTAACAAGTCATATAAATGAGTTATTTCATTAAAAAAAAAAAAGGGGGACTGAGTGGTAAAAATAGATCATCACCTCCAAGGCTCCAAAGCCTCCAATGGCAAAAGGGTCAATCTCTGCGACTCTTTGCATCAAAAGTGGCATACAACGTAATTACGCGTCAACAACAGGGGCAATTAAAAAATTGAATGTTAAAAAGCAGTATTTTGGCAGTATGCGGACTTGGTCGCAAAGGCATATCCGGCGGACGCCGACTATCACTTTGGTCCTCTCTCCTGAGCCCAACACGTCACACCCAGGACCCCATCATCACTGCTCCGTGCGCTACGTGTCACCTTATCATTTCCCCACAGAAAAAAGGAGAAAATCCCAAAATCTCGTGAATTCATTTCATTTCTGGAAAAGATTTTCTCGCGCACGTAAAGGCAACTACAAACGACGTCGTGCTGTATCCCATTCACATACACGCGTCAAATCTTTTACACTTGACGTCTTGGTGACGTCATGGGATGTTTCGAAGGGCCCAAGTACATCTCACATGGACCTGAGCCCATTTGGTACTGAAGATAAATGACTTGGTCACTGGGCCCGTACAAAATGGGTCCCCACACTTTCTTGAGGCACTGTTTCTACATGTTGCAAAGTCAAATTATGGGCAAAAAATACCAAGCATGGCCATGAAAGTCACACCCACCTACAAATATGTACATGATTGTGCTTGTATTGTATGATTGTATCTTATTCATGGGTTTTGAAGCTTCAGATTGATACCACGTGGCTGGTCTTCAATCATGGCCAATTTATCTTCTATAAGTTTTTTTTAACCCCAAGTATTTTGTGAAAGGATAATCTCAATCAATTTTGATTTGAGGTATAGTCTAAGAGCCGTTTGGCACTGCTTCTTAGAAACACTTTTATTTAGTAGCGCTTTTGTCAGAAGGGCTTATGTTAAGAAGCACATATAAATTTTTATAAAACTTCTAAGTTATTTATACAAAAGCACTTGAAAGTGCTTCTTGAGAAAGCACCTGACATGTGCTTCTCAAAAAACCCCTTGGAAGTGTTTTTATAACTCAAAAACACTTCTAATTATTTTTGTCAAACGCTATAAAAAACGCTTTTACTAATTTGAAAGCGTTTTTGACAATTTTAAAAACAGTGTCAAACGGGCCCTAAATCAGTTAAAAGAAACGAGTCGTGACAGTGAGAGATAGTCTGAGTGCAGCAAACCTTATTCCATATATATCAAATGGGTATATTCTTATAAAGAAGGATACTTTTTTATATTAAGTAAAAAGAGTTAGGTGGGTTTAACTTTCAATACAATTTAATGATTCGAATCTTAGTTGTTAAGTTCTTGTTAAAAAATGTTTTTAAAAACAAGTTAATCAAAACTATAATCGAATAGTATTTTCGCTAATCATTGAAATGATGATTGTGATTATCAAATAGCCAAACGATTTTTTAATAGGATTATAGGAATTAGACCATTTAAATGATTGGATCACATTGGTGTTTAGACCCTTTTCTTGTTAATAGGAATCTCTATCATTCATACTACCTGTAGGCTGTAGCCACTACATTTATTTGTGCCTACCATCATGGCATTTAATTTTGGATGTGGTGCAGAAATTGTTTTTCCAAAGACTAGTTTGAGAATTGCTCACTGCCAAGATGCCATGCCAAGAAGATGGAGAAGTACTAACATATAATGCAAGTTACAACAACACCTTTGGCATCAATGGCATGGGCCCAAAATTGCTCCCAGTCTTGAAGACCAGCAAATTTTCCAGACAAACACAAATATGGTCACATGTTATAGCCAACACAAGAGAGAGTTCACATAATGGTTCTTCAAGCTTGTACACTACTGCATTGTTAACATATTTTTGAATAATATGGACAAACATTATGCAAATTGATTTCTGGAGAAGTTAATTTGAATTGGGTTGTTGCTAGCTCACAATTTACTGGCACTGAGGTACATGAAGCAAAATGGGGTCAAAGATTCATATTTGACCAAAACATGATCCACAATGGGAATGACCTACATATGTCTCATCAGGGTCCCCAATGAGCTGGCTTGGACTCTTTCTCCTACTCCCTTCCAATTTATTTCAATTTTATTCCTCTGATGGTGTGTGTTGTGGACCAGGTCGGTTTGACAATTCCATTACTCTCTATCTTAGGCGAAGTACTTAGAGCCCACCCAACCTCCCAGAAGAAGAAGAATAGCAATGAACCTTTAAATGTGGGTGTGTCAACCTACCTGGAGTTGTTGACTTTTGGACTCTCTCAATTATTATTAAGCTCTTCAATGATTTTGAGGGATAACTACATTTTGTTATTCCTATTGGCCTTTGAAAAGGAAATTGAAATCCTCTTTACACATTAAAACAGCTCTAGACTTTTTGTTGCTACTTGTGTTGCTCTTATTAAAAACCCTCAAATTTGGGTAAGTTGACTAAAGCCAATGTGACATCAACTCATAACCCTAAACTGAGGACCCAAACCCGAGTCATTTATTTCATGAGGAACAACAACAGGCCTGTTGAGTTCAACCCTCAACTACATTGAGTCATTGAGGCCAAGTCAAAGCTAAGTTGGGTTTAGAAGTGTTTGAGCCAGAGTTGGCTTGTGGGCCCATGTCATTAAGCATGGGCAAGGAAGAGAGATGATTTAGCTATGAAGTTGAATAGATTCTAGATATGTTGAATAGTGAACAAATTCCAAAAATCTCAAAATTAGGTTCAGCACATATGCATATTCTTCTATCCTTGCCCAACTGTAGAGCTAAGCATATTCTATTCTTAGGCTTATTGCTAAGCATATTTGCTTCATTGTGCTACAAGTACCATCTATTTTTGGGATTATTGTATTTAAAGGGGATGGTTGTCCCTTTCATTAATAAGAATAAAATCTAATGGTATGTTTGGTAGCTTTTTACGGAGATGCTTTTATTTGTGTTTTGTTGCTTTTTATGTGCTTGAAAAAGAAAAAGGTTAAAATGTTAAATACACTAATGTTTCTTCTACTTTTATCAGTTTTTCATTTTGGATTCTCAACTTTAAAACTTCTTGATTGATCCGTCAAATATTAATTTGTACATTTAGTAAAGACAAAATGAGATATTCATTTAAAAACTTGATAGAACAAGGAAAATTTCGTCCGTTCCAAGTATTATCCACTCCTCATATACCTTCCTACTCCTAAATCATACACCCCAAACCCCACACTCTCACACATTTTCATCTTCTTCCCTCTCACTCCCCAATTTCTTCCCGCCAATACCCAAGAGTCAACTTAGGCATGTCGCTTAAGATATGGATAATTTGCCCAACATACGTATCTGTAGGAATTAGGCCAATATAATTCTCACCTTTCATTGTTGGGCTAAATTCGATCAAAATAATGGCCCAACAATTGGACGAGGTTACGGCCCAGTTCGGCCCACACCCGATTATTCTTCAGATTGTCCGCTGAAGCACTGGGTTCTGGTCCATTGCTTCTTCATTCTCTCTCCAATTTCCAGTCTCCAGTCTCTGCTATGTATGTCTTCGTTCACATTTAACATTTTACTGTTAACCCCAATTTTTTTTTTTTTTCCTACAAGCCTAACCTTGCTCGATGAGAAGCACAGCTTGTGCAACCAGTGACTCAACTAAGTTCATGCAAGACAAGTACGGAGAAACACCCTTTTGTTCTAGGTAGGCAATCTGAATCCCAATTGGTATATCCTTTATAAAAGTTTATATTTTTTTCTTCTTTCTTTATTTATATTTTTTTTTACACAAGAAAGCTCTAAAATTTCATTTCTGGTTTTAATGTTTGGTTCCAACGCCATTTGAAATAGGGTCTGTTTATAGTGTAAAGAAGTGGGTTTACCTCAAATCATGGAGAAGAATTTTGTTCTTTTGGTTGGGATTTTGTTATTTCAGTTAGTGGTTCATTGCTCTGTTGCTGATTTGAAGGTAAAGGATGAGAAAATTTGTTTTGATTAGAGTATGGTTTATTGCCTTGGGCTTCTATTTAATTAGTTAGAGGTTTTGAATGTAGGTAGAAGCCGGTGCAAAAGTTAGGTTGGATCCAAAAGGTTCATCAACATCGAAAAATTCGAACAGTTCGGATGATAAAACTGGAGGGTCGAATTTGGTTTCGAATGCTAATGAAGATCAAAAAGTAAAGAAAGATAGAGATCAGGTGGGTGGATCAAAGAATGGTGTTGGGAATGTTAAGGAGAAGAGCAATACAAGTGGGGAAGTCATTTTGAAAGAATCTCAGAATGTGCCAAAGGGTGGGAGTGATGGATTAAAAGTAGAGGGTGAGGAGGACAAGAATAAGAAGCCAAATGATGGATTGGAACCAAAGGAAGTGCCTAGGGAGGTGGGAAATGGGGGAAATGCTGTCTCTTTGAACCCGTTGAGGAAGGAGGTTGCTCGGAATGAGGAATGTGATCCATCTAACATGTGCACTGACAAGGAGAAGAAGCTGGCTGCATGTTTGAGAGTTCCTGGAAATGGTAGGAGTTACATTTTGTATTTATAGCTGTTCATGCATCTTTGTTGTTAATGTTATCCATTCTAGGTGTTTTCCTCATTTGTTTGATTTTCGAATTCCATGTGTTTTACTTATATATACAGAAGTATATGATAACAGATTACACAAGGAGGTGTCCATTGACAAGAACAAATAGCATAACATCTCCTCTGGACCAACAGATTTTTGAATATTAGAGTTTGTTCTTTTTATTTTTTCAGATCATTATTTATTTAGCATGCCGAAGTATGTTTAATTTATTCTATTTTTTATGTTTAAGTCTTTTCTGTTTTGCATTGATAATACTTGATTCACCATTGGTTGGTATTTTTCAGATTCTCCCCATCTTTCACTTTTAATTCAGAACAAGGGTAAAGGCCCTCTCGTGGTTACCATTTCTGCTCCTGATTTTATGCAGCTAGACGAAACAAATATTCAAGTTGAAGAGAATAGAGACAGAGAGGTACTTGCAAACAATACTAAAGAGTTTTTTTAGTCACAAAAGAGCTAATGTTTGATGATTTTTTTTTTTTATTGAGGCTAGCGTGTTTTTATGGTGATGCTAATACCTCATGTAGTTCTCTGTAGTTTATACTGTAGATGTTTTAACTGTTTCATCAAAATTGTGCAATTTGTTTTTCTTCCACTTTACGTTGCAAATTAGTTAAAGGGTGATCCCTTGGGTTATAAGATGATTTTTTTATATTATATACAATAATGTAGATTAATTTTGATTTTGAACATGACATAACACCTCGTTGTTAATGTTTTTCCTACTTGAGGGTAAAGTACATAACAGAGGATTCAACTTGCCCTTGCATTTTCTTTGGCTGATGAGAATTTTCAAACATCATGCCTCATAGATTCGTAAACTTTGCAGATATCTAGGGCTCCTATGCATCAGCCAATTCTTTTGACTACAAAGACAAGCTTTGTGGCACTTGATATCCTCACATGGGTAGCAAGTCAGCCAAGAAAGTATCTCTCAGTCAACAAAAACCCACACGATATTAGGATGGCATAAGCACCATGCAAGCAGCAGTATAACAACTGTACAATGCAATAGATTGACTTCTTCTTTTGGGCTAGAATGCAATAGATTGACTGAAAAAAGGCTATTTTTGGTATTGATGGCAAGAATATACAGAAAGCGACAGCAAACAATGTGCTTGACTAATGACCTTGGTCAGGCTTGGTTTGTGGTGTTACAAGCACAGCTCCTAACACATTGGCATGAATAAATGATAGTGTCTGTCAAATCTGTGACTTACTTCTTTTGCTTGATCCTATTTTAGAACTGGGAGATCTAGGCTGATGATTAGTCTGAAAATAAAATGGAATATGTCGAATATGATATGTTTTAATTGATGTTATGGGCTGTAATGAGAGCATGCTTGGCACCTCATGCTCGTCACCATGTTAAAAGTGGGTTGTGACGATATAATTTGGAATTTGCAGGTGAAGGTTTCTGTTGGAAATGGAGGAACTGGCGACTTGATTGTCCTAAGAGCAGGAAATGGTAACTGCAGCCTTGATTTTAGGGACCTGATCACGCACAGTTCCAGGAAGGAGTCTGATATTTCATCAAACCTCACCTCAGCAAACCTCCTGGCTCAAAGACCTACCATTTTGATTGTATTCTTTGCTTCACTACTGATATTGGCATCGGCTTGGATGTGCATCAGCTTTAGACAGAGGCGGTTTTCCAGAAATGGCATTAAATATCAGAAGCTAGACATGGACCTGCCAATTTCCAATGAGGAAAAACCAGAGTTGCACATTAATGATGGATGGGATAACACTTGGGATGATAATTGGGATGATGAGGAGGCACCCCACACACCCTCGATGCCCGTTACTCCTAGCCTCTCTGGCAAAGGCCTTGCCCCACGACGGCTGAACAAGGAAGGTTGGAAAGATTAGTTGATTAGGTTGACTTGAACACTCAGAGATGTGGAAAAGAAAGAGATAATAGATGCAAGTTAGTTTTGTTAATCTCTGTTTGCCATTCACACATAGCCATTTTGATTTTTGGTATCCCCAGAAATAGAAATTGGGAAAAAGCTCATTTATATTTGCTTTATTTTTTATCCCACTTATTTACGGGGTGCCACTGTGTGGCCTGACTTCTATACGAAGTAGCTTTTTAGATGTCTTGGTAAACTTTGGCTTTTCACAGGATAACATTTGATGTATGAGGATTGAGTGCAATGGAGCGGTTGATGTGTGTTTGTCAAACTCTGAGGCAAAATACTTTGTAGCCACCAATAGAGCTATAAACCCCACGATATCCCCTCATGTGAGTCACATAAACTAAGACCGATTGACCAAAATGAAATCACTCCATAACAATTCTTGAGACAAGCGTAATTCATGGGCATTTAATCAAAATATTATATCCATGCATGTGTGTGATGGTCTGTATGTATGAAATTGGTATATGCTCATTTTGTCCTCAAACTCATAAATTGGTAAATTCAAAATGGTAGTCAGGACCTAACTCGGTTTATATATTCAGTCATGCAAGACAAAACGGCATCATCGCTCGCATCACGTTCCCTCCTCTTCTATTCCTCTACGTTGTCGTATTTCCCAAACTTACACTCAAATTTAGAATTTATTTTCTTTCAAGAAAAAGGAAATCCCCGTATGCAGCCTAGTATGTACACCGGTTCTTAGGAGCATGTGAGGCCTTGCGTCATCATGACCACCTGTCCCGTTTTGATTGGACCACTTGAAGGAGCACGTGGTCGACGGGATTGCCCCTTCGGAGACAGCACGTGGGGGGCCCCACCGGAGATTGTCAGAGCGCACGAGCTCTCACATGACCAAAATACGCTGCCCCCTCTAGAAGGGTACACGTGTCCCTATTTGCGTAACTATCGGCGTTGTACGTGACTGGCGGAAGTAATTGACGGCTGAGATCTGCGAGCATGACATTCTTATCGTATTCTCGTCTTTATTTTGTATGTATTTTATTTTACAGTTGAAGTCCGCCGACGATATATTATTCATTTATACCACGAATTTTTTGACTTCCCTGTTTATTGCAACCTCTTATAATCGAAAGAAAATCTCTGTGTTTGTGCCAAAAATTAATCTGTTTTTTTTTAATAGAGAAATGTGGTTTGAGATTTTAGATTTTAGAGTAACAAATTTAAGATTTTTAAAATAAGACCTGCTTTGAGAAAAATTAAGTAGGGATGACAAAATTTTGCAACCTGGCCAATTTTCGTGGGCTTTGTTTCGATTATGCGGATATAGAAATATCACTCCCAGTTCCATTCCTATTCCTATATAGTATATACTAGTTTAAATTAATTTTTGTTAAATTTAATAGTATTCTTTCATAATTTTTTTTTTTAGTATGTTTGTTACTGTAACTTATCTATACTATATTATATATTTATATTAATTTGTTATTATGTTAATAAGAAAAAAAGTTTTAAAAGAATATATATCCCTACTTTGAACGTAGGTGAGGTCTTATTTTAAAAGAATATGAAGCACAACATGATGTAGAATTTAATGTAAAAATGCTGTATAAATTAAGAAAAAAAATTGTACAAATAGCATTTTCTCTATTGAACAATTTCCAGATTCTTATTGCACCGAATACAAAATAACAATATACCCAATCCAATCTAATCTAATTCAAATCCTGTCAAATCCAAAATAATAATTCAGTACAATCCAAACGTTTGAAAGATAAATGTAGATATTATACTCACTCCCATTACTCCCGATTAAAAATGGTAATGTTTTCCCATCACTCCCAATTAAAAATGGTATTTTTTTTGGTGATTGACAATTTGACAACACTTTTGCAGGCAGTTGGAGAAGAAACAGATTACATGCAAAGACGTATGCAGGCAAGTTGCACATAATACTCACAAAAAGATTGGGGTCATTGGGCCGTGAAATCCATTACAGTTTAGTGGGGACGTTTGGACGCAGGGATTCGGCTGTCGGCTTTTCATCTTCACTTTCCCGTTTAGAACTTGCTTTTTGGATTATTTTACATCCCAATATCCAAACCAACACCTTCATGTTCACTTTTCCTTATTTTATTAACAGAATCATTGCAAGGAGAAGTATTAAAATGTTTTGGGAGGTTTGGGAAGGTGGTCTAGGTTGATTCCTCTTTTTCTTTCTAATTATAGTGATTGTCGCACAAAATATTTAAATTTTTATCGTGAGTATGAGAGAATAAGTGTTTTATCATCTTAAGGATTAGAACATTTTTTCTCTGTTGTTTGTTCACTAACAATGTCTGTACATTTTAATTTATGCTAATAAAGCGGGAGCTCTCTTATAGACAATACCTAAATGGCTATCGAACTTAAGACATTAAGAATCTCTAATACTAACAAGTAAAGAATCTGAAATTGTCTCAAACAAGCATAGACCTAAACCCAATACATGCAATTAGAAATTATACTATAATTAAATACGATTGGGTTTTTCATGACCCATAATTAAACTGTTAGTAACATTTATTAGGTATCCCGGTTAGAAGGGTCGTGAAATTTCTCAATTGAAAAGGCCGTAAAATTATCCACTTAATTTATACCAAAGTTCGATCCCCCTCCCTCCCAACTAAAAAAAAACCGTAGTCGCACTCTATTAATCTTGTACAGTCTTACACTTCTCTGCAGTAGTACAAATAACATTGTTATTATGGTACTACTATGTGCACCCCTACATGGGGTCAATAAGTTTGGCAAAGCATAGATAGTGATCCCCTTCTAAACTCTGCTTTTGAATGTTATAATTAATTTCTTAAGCGCAAGTTAATGCTTGTCCAACTTATGTTTGTGGGTCCTAATAATTTATTATGTATGGGGAAATATCATTATCAATATCATCATATATGTAAGTTCTTACTTTAATGTGAAAAGACATGCATGTGCATGGTAGAATAACATTGAGTATGAATGATTGGAACTCATAGTCATATATATATATAGCCCTTTAACGAGAAATTTTTCTTATGGGGTCCACACGAGTCGTTTTGTGTCAATTTGAACCGTTTATTTTTATATCTTTATCGATAGATCATTTTTGCAAAAAAATCAACAAAATTAAAAATTATTTACCTATTTAATTTTGATCAAACAAATGAACGGTTGCATCGAAAATATTTGATTCGCCTATTTGTCTGATCAAAATTAGATAGATAAATAATTTTTTTTTAACTAATTTTTTGTAAGAATATTATAACAATGGAGATGTAAAAAAAAAAAAAAAAAAACGATTCAGATCGACACAAAATGACTCGTGTGGGCCTCATAAGAAGATCTCTCATTTAGTTTTAAATGAGAAATATATCCCTCATTGAAAGGCCCTTATATATATATTTTTTAATTTTGGGTTAAATATTTGTTTTCATTCTCACAAAGTATTGATGGCATGCATTAAATTAGTTTTTTCTTATTATCGTGGGGTTGAAAAAGTAGAAAAATATTTTTATTGTTTAATCAAAAGTTCTATTACTATAGGTCTGATTTTTGAAAAATGGGGTCAGTAACACATTTTTAATAGTCAAGACCGTGGTGACTTAATTAAGACTTTGACGTACATCACATTTTATTATACATTTCCCACAATAACAATTATAATTACAGGCACAATGACAATGATTATAAAAACCATTTTGCCCCACACCAAATTAATGTCAATACCCCTAGAGGTTGACATAATGACAGCTACATATCGGCCAATAACGTAATCTAATTAACCTTCTATGTGTCTTAAAAAGTGCTCGTGAGTGAAAAAATTGTAGATTTATAATATACTTTTTGAAAGATAAAATATGAATGAGAATGAAAGTCCTTTATATATTATAGAAAGGTCCACAAATGTGGTATGGTAACAAATATTTCTATTGTTTAGTTAATATTGAATCAAGTTTTTAATGGTGGTAGTGAGGCTTATAACTAGCTCCAGTAGTAGACTACTTCTCCCACACTTGAGATAAAAGTTCAATTTTTGTCAATTCCTCTTAAGCTTTAACCCTTCTTTTAATAATAATAATAATAATAATAATAATATATCATATCCTAATTACTGTTGTTCTTTGCATAGTTATATGTGGATGTACATTTGAAAGGAATGCTTCCAGGGGCCAACAAAAAATGTAGATATTATAATTTGGTTGGATAGTTTTTGTTAATTAGATTTGTAAAAAGGAAAAGATGAGACAAATTCTTATTGTGAGTGTGAAGATAAATATTATATTACTAAAACTATAAGGCCAAGGAGAAGGAGGGTGTGATCAAATCAAGGACATGCATCCACTAACCAGATTATATATATGTACATGTCATCCCACAAATTAAGCTAGAATATTTTCATTCAAGAATTTAAAATTTTTGCAATTAATCAAATTATATTATATAAAGCAAGCATGCAATATTATTGGATTATTGCTATGAAGAGCTCGAATGATAATACAAAGTAATAAAGAAGATTAATCAAATAAAAATGGCTTGGCAGTGGAGGCCTTATTATTGGCCCCAGATATATAATGGTTGCAAACTGGTCCAGAGATTTGAAATACAAAAAGATAAAGTCATCTATATATGTGTGGGGGGTGGGGGGAAAGGCCAAACCCTTCTTCCGTGATTAGCTCAGGCCTTGTTTCTCTGCTAATTCTTCTGGCAGATATGAATAGCGCCTTGATTTGCGCTTAGTTAGTGCATGTACTCCCAAAATCCAATTAATACCCACTTTATACAATAAATTAAGAACAGTGATTGATTTGCAGATAAAAAAAATAGAAGAAAAGAATAGTGGTTGATTTCACTGACAGGACAAATAGTTGGTTCTCTTTATAAAAGTTGATATTAAAATTTTATAACTTCTTTGGTGTCGTTATTTTGTACAAATATAAACACCCTTTTACTGTAGTGGAGTTATGAATTTATATTTGTGGAGTACGGTGAAAAATATTTTCTTGTGAGGCATTTCATCGAATATTGGGGCAATATATAGACCCCACAAAATGTTTTATTGTGTGTATCCCCCACTGCCCTTTTAACATTAGCATTAGCACATTCACATTCACACTCTAGTCCTAGACTCATAGGCTAGCTCTAGTAGTAAGGTGGTTAATATGCTTCATCTAGTTCAATTTAGCATTTGGATTGGAGCATGAATGAATCATATACTCTAGAATCTATTCATTCCCATCTATTTGGAATGGGTAGGAATTACCTTAAGGAATCTATTCGATCCACAAAGCAAGTGGTTCATGTGTGAGTGTATAGAACATGCATGTGCATGAAAAGCTTAATTTAAAGTACAACTATTTTTTAATAATTCAATTAATGTATATATCCTTCCTTCTTTGGTTGGGAGTGAGTTTTGGAAGTGCGAAGGGATAAGGGTCCCTCACGCCATTAAAGATCTCACCTTCTGTCATTCTCAGTGTGGAGCATGCACATATCATTTAAGATCTTCATAGGGCCATGTATCCCCAACAGGGGTTTATGGGTTTAATTCCCACGTGTGATGTATCTTCAAATTGTTATGATACAAATGAAGAGCAAGCCAAGTACTTTTTCCCCTTTGTTTGGAAGCTTAGTATAGCCTATGGCACGCGTTATAGGGCAAAGGTTCTGCATCCTATTGCATGCGGATT
The DNA here is from genome assembly GCA_003254865.1 of Dryas drummondii. Classification (NCBI taxonomy): domain Eukaryota; kingdom Viridiplantae; phylum Streptophyta; class Magnoliopsida; order Rosales; family Rosaceae; genus Dryas; species Dryas drummondii. The sequence goes on along the minus strand of QANW01010048.1, from coordinate 295,239 downwards.
AGATATGCTAAGCTAGGGACCTAGTTGATTGCAAAGCGTACAACTATGGGGTTGGGATACTCAATTTTCATTTGCATGCCACTCCATGCAACAAAAGCATGACATTGATCTATTGCGGCCTTGCGGGTGTAAAGTGTATTTTCACCTACGTATATTGAAATTTGAATCTTTATTTATGTACGCTGGTGTCATTTTCCTTTTATTGGCCATATGTTTGTGTCATTTTCAATTTAGGGTCGAGTACAAAAATTGCTATCAACATATAAACTATTATTTATTGTATTTATTTTCACAATATTAAAGATGTCATAAATTCAAATTCTTTCTCCCCCTAAAAAAGGATAAAAAAATAAATTACTCACATAAATAATCATTTTACTTTTACAAAAGACCGTGATCAATAATGTGACAAATATGATATACAAATAATTTTATTGTTTCTTTTAAAGAGATGATTTATTTTTCTTTTGATGTCAAATGTTTTTGGGGTTTAGCAAAACCTTTTTTTTTTATTGGAATCTTTTCATTTGTAAGAGATCGATTTCTAAGGTTAGTTACTTAGGTGCCTTTTTTCTTCCTCATTGGGATACTTCTTTTGGGGAATTAAGTAGAATAATAAAAAAATATTTTTAATTAAGAATACTTTGGGGTCAATACTAAAAAAGTCAATTTATTTTGGTTCCATCCTTCAAAGAGGGAAAAACCAAACAACCAAAAAAAAAAGATTGAAATGCGACATTTTGGCCAATACTCTTGGACATATTATTGATCCTACATTTTTTACATAAATTTCTGTATCAATTTGCACAAAGCCATAGTTCAAGAGTCAAGACAAACATATTCACTATTCATGATTTCTCAATTAATATCACGTACACAAAGTAGTTAAATGAAATTTTAGTTAAAACGACACATAAACAATGTGGGAAACAAAATTATAAAGGGAGTATATATATGCTCTCAAGTCTTACCTAATAAAGTGCATGCATTAGCTGAAACATATGGAGGTGGATAGCTTGGCCATCATCATTTTAATTTCGATGGAGGATATGATCCATACAATACAAGAGCTAGCCAACAAACATCAATATCATCAATGAAAAGATGTATGAATATATGATGAATGTGATATTAAGTTTTGCAGAGGCATTTACCAGATATGAACACATTCCAAACTACCGGCCAGAGCCTTTTGACGTAATGAGAAGGAGGGCCTTTCAATCCATGATGTAGGGTTTTGTAATTCTCAGCCCAAACAACCAAAGCACAAGAGTTTCACTCCCAACAACCACACCAATTATAATAAAGAGCTCCTTGGGTCTGGTGGCCCATGGCACATGATCTATAGATCTTCATAGCATCACCGGCAAATCTCAAATAACAATAATTTAGTCCTTCAAATTAAAACTAGTTAGAGTACATTGGGACGTTGATAACTTAGGTGATGAAGCACTTACCCATATCAGCAATGAGAATTCGATCGAGACTTAATCTGTGATCTTAAGCTTTTTATCTTTTGGCTAAAATATAGTTTAAACTTAATAATCATGAAAATAAAAAGGTGGAGCAAGTTTGTGTGCTGTTAATGGAAGTTGGTTATATAATTGTTAGTTTCAAAAGTTAAGTTTGTCACATCTAACTAGATGCTCTATGAATAGAGGGTTAATATATAGTGTAAAATTTGATAAAGTTATTCTCTTTGATTGGATAATTTTGATCACTAGAATGTACCTTTTAATTAGTAATAAGCTACTAGCTAGCTAGTGAGACTATCAATTTTTCATTCGGCCTTTGCTTTTGTTCCTTTCACATTTTGTGGTCTTTCTCTTGGTGTGAAAGTTTAGAATATTGCTTTAGAGAACTTCAATGCCAAACAGGGTGTTTGCCCTTTTGCGGCTGCAAGACATAGACCTTGGATCAAAGATATGAAACATTAGTGTCTACATTCACATGTTATCCTAAGCTCCCTCACATCCCTTTTTTCACTTTTCTATTTTAATTTTCTTAAATTACGGTTACCATGTACCATACAATTAATAATTGTAAATTATCCACTATGGAAGTCAAACCTAAATAATGGTTTAACTCATATAAATTGTTTGGCAGCACTCCACCATATGTTAAGTGGACAAACACCCACATACCAATAAATTTCTAGCTAACCAATTAAGCTAATTGAGCAGTCTTCTATGCCCTCTAAAATTGGTGGGTTACTGAGCAAAATACATTTGAATTTGAATTCTTGATAGGCTAGCTCCAAACCACTCAACTTTCACACACACACACACACACACACAAAGCACAATGTGAATAGTGAAGTGCCTAGAATTCAAAGTGTTCTTTAAAAAGAGAACACCTAACCCACTCAAAACTCAAAAGCGCATTGGACAGTCTCATTTCTAGGGTACTATAGTACCCCAAGCTTCATGAATGGCAAGCAAGGAAGCTTCCCTTTGGACTTTGGAGGCACTCACTCACACACTCAGAGCCTTTGATTACATATCTACCACCTTTAATAGACACCACCCTTTATTTTACAAAAATGAGCACAAAATCTGCTCAGTGTGTAACGCAATACCAACTTTCTGACTAATGCCAAAACTGCTCACAAATTGTAAACACAATTTTCAAATAATTTTAAAAAATGATTATTTTATGTAATTAAAAAAAATTTCTGCAGGTCAGGTGTTTTAGATGAAGGTATTGATTTCTGGGGCACTTAACAAATTCACCGTTAGGTTGCCGTGGCCGTCACAAAACCGGCGCCAGCCGGTAATCGCGGAGGTCTTGTCTCTTTCTCTCATTGACGTGTCGGTATCCTTTTTTTAAATTACTTTTAAAAAAGTAAAAGGGCAAAAACAAAAAATTAATAACCCCTTTTTTCGGCTCGAGACCGTTGATTGCGGTTGGGAATAAAGCGCTCGCTCTGACATGGGATAATGGGACCTTCCTTTTTGACCACGTCTTTTTTATCTTTTCCATTTTTCTAATTATTTTTTAAAATTGTATATTTTTTGGTAGTGTGGAAAAATATAGAAAAATGGTTGAAACAAAAGTGGCCATTGTTTTAGGAATATATTACAGGAAATTGACATTGACACGTCATTTTTAGTTTTGACCTGTCCGATTTCCATAACGATAACATAAATTTCTGGTTTTTTACCGGGTATTGTCGGTGAGCTTAAAATAAAAATGAATTTCCAGAGAAGAAAAATTAAATGATTAAATGGAGGTGAGTGTGGTTTGTCGGGTTGTCGGGCATTCGAATCCTGCATACAGGTCAATTTTATTTGATATCATGTCACACGAACCAGGCCGCCAGCTACCATGTCCTATTTTTTTCTTGGCCAGGGTTCCATGTCCTTCACATAATTGGAATTTTACTTTTATGTCCCTTTTCAAGCCTAGAGTAAATTAATGTCTCTTATAAATTATAGTCTTCCAATTTCACAAATTCTTAGTAAAGGGCCATTTAAGCTTGTTATGTTTTTTAATATTGTTCCATAAAAGAGTAAGACTTACACAATTGGTCTAAAAAGACTTTGTGATTGGAAGGAGTTGAAATTTGTGTTAATAGCTATTGATTTGTTTAGTTTTGACTTTGGAGTAATTGGTAATTTTGTCTTAATTATTTAGTTTTTTGACTTTGGAGTAATTGATGTTCTTCAAACTAATTGTTATATTTCTTGGGTAGTCTAAGTAGTGAGTATGAATAAGATAATGAGTTAGCATTATGATAGGTTTATAGTTTCATTCCCTCTTAAATGTAATAAAAAAAGTTATGTTACTAACTAATTATTTGTCTAATAATATGACTCTTCATTGTGTTATAAACTGTTAAGTTCAAATTCCCTACAAAAGTACTTGATGATCAAAATCCCGATTGCACACTTTGTAATGATAAATAATGTCATATTTTTATAATTAATATAACCCAATTCACGTTATAATTAAGTTTATTCTCACAATTTTAAAGTCATGAAGTGACTATTTTTTTTTTCGTAATTATGAGTTCTAATTGACAATCAACAAATGTAATTGACGAATAGTTACAAATGCGAATATTCAAAAGTTTTGCATCGAGTGTCCACACTTAACAAAAAATTTGACAGTGAACGAGTTTGTATTATTTTTGAGTGCTTCTTCTTTTTATTGATCCTTATGTATATATATATATATATATATTGTTTTGATTAAAAGAAAATGATTACGTTAAAAGGGAGTTAAAGAGAGTGAGATCGAGTGCTGTATGTCCAGTTGTAATCTCGTAACTCAAGCAATGCTCTCACATCCTGAAGATCCATGAGGGAGCTAGTCCGAAGCTTCCTTTACCTGCACGTACTGTGAAGTATGTCCGTACATTAGTTAGTATTTAAAATTAAAGAAATATTTAATAAAGAAGATTTTAGAGTGAAACAACATTAAATTGATTGTTGGGCGGAGACGCAAATTTATTATAGTCAGTTTGAAACTTTGAATGATATTCATATTCCCATGCAAAGTAAAGATTTTCTGCATGCATAGCAATAAATTTATTAATTGCGAAATGCAATGCAACCCAATTGATGAGACAGTAAAAAAATTAAGAGACATCGATCTGCTCCAACCTCCAAGTACCATGGGTCTGTGTTGTACATAAATGATGAAATTGATGATCATGCACCTTCTTCACATGGTGTGACAGCAAGTCATGCATTTACAATCTCAATATCTCATCAATCACTCACATTTCATTATCAGCATATGCTCAAAAAAGTTTGGACGGCAGGCGTGGCTCAATATGTGTGTGTACGTGCTTTGTTTAATATACATTAACATTCTCATATATTGTACATGAAATGGCGGAAGTAACCTGCGGACTATTTCTATCTCCATACTTATAGAAACTTAGAGCATCTTCAATACACTCTTTGAATGGTTTTGGATGCTCTATCTATTGTGCCATGTAAGAAAAATTTACCCCAATAAATTTTTGAAATGAACTCTTCAAAATAAGGACTTAAGATCAACTAATTAATTTTGAAGAGTAAATTAAGTTCTTTAAATTAAATTTATTATTAATTTTAAAATTGTTTAACGTTTAAAATTTAATATAATTATAATAAAAATTAATTTTTATTTAAATTTAAAAATCTATTAAAATAAATAATTTTAACTCTTCAAATTATCACATAGGTTAGTAAAGTGGAATTCAAATAAAAATGTGAAAAATATCTCAAAACCATAACTAATTTACGAAACAACAAAATTATATGCCAACTCGAAAGTGATCATGCGGTGACAAAGTACTGTAGTGGTAAAAGGTACAAGAAGATCAGACCATGATGGGTTATTAGGTAAATCAGTGAAATTGCATTTTCCCTATGCATCAAATGGTGAACAAGCTTATTGATTTAATAAGTTCACCGGTCCAATAAAGGTCAATCAATTTTCAAACCCACCCGTTAAAGCCAACAAAAATTCACCACGCAATCTAACCCAGCCATGCTCTCCAAACCAAATTGCAGAATGCCCTAGGCAGATGACACTTGTGACTTGTCTAACCAGAGAAACACCAGGGGCATAATGGACAATTCATTAGTGGGACACCCAAAGGACAGAAACTGAGACTCTTTTGGCTCTCCTACTGCAGCCTCCTTCCCTCTTTTCTTTGTTTTGGTAATTCTCAGCCTCAGTCCCTCACTAAAAACTTGTACAGAGTCTGTGTCTCTTATTAAACTAAGAACTGGCAAAACCATCCTGCCCCCAAAAAAAAAGAAACACAAACTGGCAAACCATAATTTAGTAAAAAGTTAAAAACTTTGTCACAAATTTAACATTTTTTCTCTTGGTGGTCCATGGTAACTTTTCCATTTCACACATACAATAAATACACACCGACCTTCCCAGTAAGGAGCCGGGAACACCCACATGACTCTGTTCTTTTCTCAACTGTTTTCAGCCCTCGAAAAGAGAAATTATATGAGATAATCAAAATTAAAAAAATAAGCATAATTTATTTTTTTGGTCCATGCTAGTTTCTGGGCACTTGTACTTTTCCCCTCTCCAGTCTCCACAATATATATATATATAAAGGCCCTTGAGCTCCTTCCCTTCTCCCAATACCTACACACACCACCTCTAAAGGTCTCTCCTTTTTTCTCTCTCTATCCATTTGAGTCCCTCCATTTCTGGTGGGTTTATCAGAAATTTTTAGCTGATAAACCATCCAACATTGCCAATTGCATCAGTGGAGAGGGCAATGGGTTTTTCTCTTGCGTTTTAAAACTTGATTTTTGTAAGATACACATAGCTTCTGTTGCATAACAGATCTGTTTCTCTCTGTTTTACTTTTATACACTGAACACACAGTCATTGTTGATATGGAGAAGTTTGTGAGACTCATTTCCTTGGCTCCTCTGCTTCTGCTTCTTTGTTTTCCTTTTGCTTTGGCAGGCCATGACTATGGCCAAGCCCTGAGCAAGAGCATTCTCTTCTTTGAAGCTCAGAGATCTGGGTTCCTCCCCCACAACCAGAGAGTCACTTGGAGAGCCAACTCTGGCTTGTATGATGGCAAGGCCAGTGGGGTAAGTTACAGTGTTTTTCAGCCAAAATCCCCAACTGTGTGTGCTCTAAATTTTTTGCAGTTAATTACCCACTTCATGATTGTTCAAAAAAAAAATTGATCTTTAGTTGTATAACTTGGTTGAAATTGCTTGAATTTGGTAGGTGGATCTGGTAGGAGGGTACTATGATGCAGGGGACAATGTGAAGTTTGGGCTGCCCATGGCATTCACTGTTACAATGATGTCCTGGAGTATAATAGAGTACGGGAAGCAAATGGCTTCAAGTGGCGAGCTTGGCCATGCCATGGAAGCTGTGAAGTGGGGCACTGACTACTTCATCAAAGCTCACCCTGAACCCTATGTTCTCTATGGAGAGGTAGGTGCTTTAGTTTCCATTCAAGTTCCCAACTTTATTGTCCAAAAAAAAAAAAAAACTATTTTTGATTTTTTACCACCATTTCTCAGCTACCCATGAAAAAAGAACACAAATTTGGATTTTTTTTAAATTATTTGCCATGTTTTTATCGATAAATTAAAGTTACCCAACTATAAAATTTATGTTTCTTTTTTATTTAGGTGGGAGATGGGAACACTGACCACTACTGCTGGCAAAGGCCGGAGGACATGACCACTGACCGCCGGGCTTACAAGATCAGCCCGAGCAATCCCGGGTCGGATCTCGCTGGAGAGACTGCCGCCGCCATGGCCGCTGCCTCCATTGTCTTCCGCCACTCCAACCCTGCCTATGCCAGTGAGCTCCTCCGTCATGCCCACCAGGTTTGTAGTCCGTACCACTCTCTCCCCCCCTTCCTCTAATTTATGAACAATTAGTACTTTTTCCAAAAAACAGCAACTGTCAAAATTGGTTTTGAAAGCAGAGTGCTTTTAGAAACACTGTGCTTGAAAACGTTTGTTGAGAATTTGAGAAAGTTGCTAAGAGCAGCGTACGTTAGCTATGCGCGGTATCGTGCCGCTGAGGCACTTCACACTTTTAACGCGGGACCGGCGCATCATAGCCAACCGTCCTAGTTAATAGGCAGTTACGCCTGACTTTACTTCTCGTCAGGCTGACCGTTGATACTTGATACTTACCAGCGTAAGTTGGCCACCGCATTAAATATCCCACTAAAATTAACATTAAAAATTGGTAAATTAGTGAAAAAATAAAATAAAAAGTTATAAATGAAGAAACGGTAGCGTTTGATGGGGGTTGGTACTTAAATAGGGGTAAAACTTTTTGGCGCATAATTTGGATCGTAGGGGACAATATTGCCCGTCGATCACGGGTATTGTATGTTGACCGTACAGATCTGTGTACAGTCAGATCTTAACCGTCTCCGTTAAGAGTGACTGTTATTAGTTCTATCACGTGCGACTTTTGTCGGTGGTGTCGTACACCTACTTTACCCACGCAAACCCCACAAACTTCCTTATACTTGTATTCCCATAATACCCTTCGGCTTTGGTACTATTTTACTGGAAATACCACTGATCTAAATCTGACTTTTTTTGTTTGGTAAAAAAATCTGACTAGTGTACACTACTTTTTTTGTTTTCAGCTGTTCGATTTTGCGGACAAGTACAGGGGCAAATATGACAGCAGCATTACTGTGGCCCAAAAGTACTACCGATCCATCAGTGGCTACAATGTACGTAATATAGGCCCATTATTGGGTCCAACCTGGGCTGTTTTGCATTTCAGTTTCTGGCCCGTTAAATGCACATTTAAACCCAATATAGGCCCATGTTGCTCTGTAGTCCTTTATTGGGTTTAGTAAGTTGTCAGGTCATATCTGACTGGTTGTGGTAAAATGTACAGGACGAGTTGCTTTGGGCTGCTGCTTGGTTGTACCAGGCAAGCAACAACCAGTACTACTTGGACTACCTAGGAAGGAATGGTGACTCCATGGGTGGAACTGGTTGGGGCATGACTGAGTTTGGTTGGGATGTCAAGTATTCTGGGGTTCAGACCCTTGTTGCCAAGGTACCATTCCTTCATAACACACCCTTTAATCATATGATGCACACCCAGCTTAGTTTAATTGATCGTATCTTTGGGTATGTGTGTGTGTGTGTGCATTTTTTGTTATAGTGAATTATGGTTTTAGTTTATCCCCTTCAAAACATATATGATGGAACTAGTACAATTTGAGTGTGTATTTTTGTCAATGAATTATAGTTTTAGTTAATCCTTGTCAAAACATTTAAGACTGAACTAGGACCTATGTGAATTATATATTGTCATTGGTTCATAGTCTTATTGGGAGATAATTAATTGGTTTTGGTTTCTTGGCCTTCAGTTCTTAATGCAAGGCAAAGCTGGTCATAATGCAGCAGTCTTTGAGAAGTACCAGGCAAAGGCTGAGTACTTCATGTGTTCTTGCCTTGGAAAGGGAAGCCGAAATGTGCAGAAGACTCCTGGTGGCCTGATTTTCCGCCAAAGGTGGAACAACATGCAGTTTGTCACAAGTGCCTCCTTCTTGGCCACTGTCTACTCCGACTATCTTACATCTTCTGGGAGATCGTTGAGGTGTGCTTCTGGAAATGTGGCACCGTCCCAGCTTTTATCTTTTGCAAAATCTCAGGTAATTCAGCCATATCATCTGAATTCCGTAGTTCATTTCTTGGGGACTATGCTCATAGAATCCAAAATATTGCTACTTTGTGCAAGCATGGAATTTGATGCAATGACTTGGTCAAAATCCTCAGGTGGACTACATTCTTGGAGACAACCCAAGAGCCACTAGTTACATGGTGGGATATGGAAACAACTACCCTAGACAAGTTCACCACAGGGGTTCCTCCATTGTTTCCATTAAGAAGGATCGTTCATTTGTCAGCTGCCGTGGAGGTTATGCCACTTGGTTTAGCAGCAAAGCTAGTGACCCCAATCTCCTTACCGGTGCTATTGTTGGTGGACCGGATGCCTATGACAACTTTGCTGATGAAAGAGACAATTATGAGCAGACAGAGCCTGCTACCTACAACAATGCTCCTCTTCTTGGTATATTGGCACGCCTAAATAGTGGTCGTGGTGGGTATAACCAGCTCCTACCAGGTATATATATTGGCTGTGATCATTGTTCATAAATTTCATTTCAGTTTGTAGTGGGCATTGACTAATGACTATTCTTACAGTGGTTTCAACATCCCAACCTAAACAAGCTCCACAACCTAAAGTTACTCCAGTTGCTCCAGGTATTATTATATAGCTTCTCTACAGAGTTCAGAATGATTCTCTCTTTATTCTCTTTCATTAGAACGAGTTATTGGAAAGAGATCTAAATGAATAGCATTTTTTGCAGCTTCCTCTTCTGGCCCAATTGCCATAGAGCAGAAGAGAACAACTTCTTGGGTTGCCAAGGGAATAACTTACTACAGATATTCCACAATTGTGACCAACAAGTCTGGCAAGACACTTACGAACCTCAAGCTTTCAATTTCCAAACTTTATGGTCCTCTTTGGGGCCTCACGAAGGCTGGTGATTCCTATGTTTTCCCATCATGGATCAACTCTTTACCTGCCGGAAAGAACCTTGAGTTTGTCTACATCCATTCTGCTTCTCCAGCAGCTGTTGCTATCTCAAGCTACTCATTAGCATAAGAAAGGAAGAACTCATCGAAACAAAAGGAGAGAGGTTCACACAGTTTCTGGGATCTTAATGTAAGAATTGTGCAGCTATACAAATGCAGTCCAGAAAAAGTCCTTTTTTTTACTTTTCATATTTTACTTTACTTATGATTGGGATCTGCTTAGGCTTTTAGACAAAGTTAGGTCAAATAAGTTCGAAGATTGGGGAAGAAAGGAGTGAAGAGACGGTTTAAAATGAGTGCTCATCCTCTTTCACCTCCACTTCACTAGTTATATAGATAGATTTTGAGAGAGTAACAGTTAAAAGTGTGAGAGAGTTGAGGGGTGAAAATGACTCCTCAACTGGTTTTAAGATGTCTTGTTTCTTTTGTACTTCAAAGCAGCTTTGTATGTCTTTTTTTTTTGTGTTGTGATGTTGTAATCTTTGCAACATTTTTATATCTTTGAATGCAATATAGATTGTGCAATGCCATTGTGTCCATCTCTATCTAGTGATTAGCCTATTTAAACAGTATATTGTTCTCATACTGTATGATCTAATTTAAACAATATCAGTGCAATATGGAGAATAGAAGAATGTGGACACCTCATGCAATCCATGCCACATTGTTTAAGTCAACCCCTGACTTGGTGCTCATGCCAGGCGTTAACCCACAATCACAGCTATTGTCTCAATCATGTATTCACGTAGCCATTGCATGCCAACCCATGAATTAGTGCTCATGCCATATTGCCATTTGCCATGCAACCCACAATCACAAGTTCAGCACAATTTGTCTCAATGCGTGGCTATTAGCCTATTACCAACTGAAGTTGCTCAAATGTACCAAACTAGCCCTCCTTTGCACCAAATGGTTGTCTAGTTCTTCCAGTAGCTAAGGCTAAAGAGGCCATATTTTGGTACCATATTGTGTATCATCTCTCTAATAGAAGTAAGACCCACCAATATAAGTATATTACACCTTTATTAGAGAGGTGATACACAATGTGATATCAAAATTTGTATTGAACTTACCTTCAAGTTACATACATTCATTATCAACATTCACTGTAAAGTTAGCAAAACAACTCTCATCATGCTGTCTTTGGTCTTATCAAAACAAATTTGATCTCAAAGAAGAGACTTCGATTAAGTAGTCATGAATCCTGATGAACTTCCAATTGACTCATTGATGATGACACCACATAACCAGTAACCACTAGGCGCTATTAAGGTCATATAAAAATGTACACTAGGGGTGCAACTTGGGCCGCGTCAACGCAATCTTGCCTAAACTAAATTCAGTGTTTGAATTGTGTGTGAGGGTTTGAAAAAAATAAACCCGCATGAACCTGAACACAATCCGAATTTTTTGGATTAGACTTGGGTAGAGGTCATGCCCACCCGAATTTGAGCCTGAATTCTTACCCCAATTCCAAAGCAGATTTGTATTAGTATTATAGGTTTTTTTACTCAAATACCTCATTAACTATAGAGGGTGTGCTCAAATATCACTCAAACTATTTTTTTTGTTAATTTACCACCTGAACTTTCACATATTAGCCAATCTACCACCTACCGTTATTTTAGTTAAATTTTCTGTTTATTTCAAGAGTATTTTCGTCAATTTATATGATAAAAGCATTTTAAATATTAAAAAAAAAATCTAAGTAAACCCCTAAAAAAAAGGGTATTTTCATTTTCTATTTTTTAGTTTTTAAGTTTTTTTATAATTATATTTTAAAAAAAGTTTTAAAAATAATATTATTTTTTTTATTGTATTCAAGGACAAAATGTGAAGTTTAGGAAATTTTTTGATGATTTAACAGAAAAATGGATGTTAGGTGATAAATTAGCACATATTGATAATTTCATGTGGTAAATTGGTAAGAAAAAAAGTTTGGGTGGTATGAGAGCACAATCCCTGTAATTCAGGTGGTATTTGGGTAAAAAACCCAGTATTATACTATAATGGTAATCTATATATTAGATTACATTTTAGTTTAAATTAATAATATAATTTTTAGTTTATGTATTATTATTGAAGAGTTACTAGAGATTTTAAATGAGGTTGAAATATATATAAATATAGTTAATTTATATATAAATGAGGTTTATATATATTTTTATGTTGAATAAAACCTAAACTATAGTGTTTGGTAGCAATACAGTTGTAATGTTATAATTATTATTTTTTCTTGTTGAAGCCACACGATTGATATTTAAAGTTTTGAATTATGATCCTTGATTAATTGAAGTAATTATGTTATACGTTTATCAAGATTTTTTTCTTTTCACAAGTTGAAACTAACCTATTTCTTGATTTACAAACTGGATCCAACCCAAATAAATTAGGCAACTTAAACCTAACCCAAATTAAGGTTGGATTGTAGTGGGCTCACTTATTTATAACCTGCCTAAATCCAAAATTCGAAATGAAAAAATAAAGTTGCACCCCTAATCAACACAATCATTAGAATGAATTTCAAATTTACTCAAATAAAGATTTGGTATCTTTTAGAAGTTTAGTGCTACAAAAGGTATATATATATATATATATATATATATATATTAAAACAGAAAAAAAAAATTAAAAAAAGAGTAGCTGAGAAAAAGTTTTTGTTGAACGCATTCAGTTGGCGGAGTTGAGCTGAACCACAACGACAGTGATATTATCTTTGCTCCCACGAGACAGAGCCAACTGGGCCAGCAGCGCAGCGGCGGTTCCGCTGAGCCCATCCGTAAAGCCCATCGTGTTTTGGGCCCCGAGGCAGTTCCTCACAACCTGGCAAGCAAACTCATTCGAAACGACATCCCAGAGACCGTCGCTCGCTATAACCAAGAAATCACACGACTCGGTCCGCTCGCTGATCGTGACCTCCGGTTCGGAGATGACGTACGGCTTCAAGTAGTGGTCTCCGATCGAACGCGAAGTGGCCAGCACTCCCAGAACGCGGGACCCGTTCCAGTTTATCACTCGCCCTCCCGCCGCCTCCACCCTCTCCTTCTCGTCCGGCCTGTCGGCATTGTGGTCACGTGACAGCGCCACCGCCATCCCGTCTCGGCTCAAGACAGCACGTGAGTTGCCGGAGTTGGCCACCACGACCTCCTCCTTCCCCACCACGACCACCACGGCGCTGGACCCCACGGTATTGACCCAACTGTCCTCGCCCTCGGGCCCACCTCCTCCACCGCCGACCTCGTCGTCCATCTTCGTGAAGCAGGCGGCCATCACCTTCTCCCAGTCGACCGCCGTTCCTCCGCCGCCCCTGCGTATCCACGGCTCCAACTCCTGGGCCAGCAGCTGGTGCAGGCGGTCGCGGCATGCGTTCGAGACCGACGAACCGCCGTGGCCGTCGTACACTGCGAAGAAGTGGTACGAGTCGAGCTTGGCCACCGCCACGGTGTCCTTCATCACCCTCCGCCGCCCGATCACCGAAATCGAGCCGTGCAACGCCGGCGATTCCCCTTGACTGGACGATTCGCCTTGGAAGTTGGAGTCCGTGGGCTGAAGCGCCGAAGCATGGCGAGAATTGAGGTCGTTGATGCTCCTCTGCCTTTCTTTCATATAGCAATCTTGGAAACGAGAGTTGATTTGTTGTGGGTTTAAGCTCTCCATGAACTCCGTTTGGGTAGCTTTGTGGGTTTTGCTGAAACTCTCACACTATCACCTATTTGGCAACACCAACTTCATTTTGTTTCTGTTTGAGCACGAACTAGAAGTATTTTGTGAGCTGAAACCGACTGGACGCAGATGCTTAAAAGGCGAAGGCGATGAAGTGAATCTGGACCAAGAATGAGGTGAGGATCCGTTGGAAGGAGGACACGTGTGTTTGTGATGAGAAAGCAGCAAGGATTAAGGCTGGAAAGAGGAGGTGGAGGGCTGGAATTGGGGGAGATGCCACGTTGCCCAAGTGGTGGTTCGTCTCGGCGGGCGGCGGGAGACACTCGCAACAACACTCTACACAAAAGCTCTTCGAGGGAGACTTGAAACATTCACATGTAGGAGTGGAGTGTAGGACCCTCCATCCTCTCGACCTCTCACTGTTTGTAAAGAATTTTTCCATGTCACGGTCAATGTCACTTCTTTTCACAAGTAAACCTACGAGGGACAAGTGAGAAGAGTATATCTAAAACTTGAATTTACTTCCATCAATATGTTTATTTTGCAATCGTCTTAAATTTAATGTCTCTCTCTTGTCCCTTTATAAATAGATTCAATCATGTAATAATGCATTTCACAGACATATGAGACAAGTCATACATGACCGTCACATACAAACTTGTTTTTTTTTTTTTTTTTCATATTTGTGATGCCAAATCCTTATAGCATATTTGGGATACCACTGGCTTATACTCGATCAAAGTCTGTTAGCAAACACATTTATTTTTTTATCAGAATTAGCAAACACATTTCAAGTTTGTTTCTTTGACTAATGACACGTCGACGTTAAAGAATGTTAATTTGGCTACATCCCTACGATCCGCGCTTTGGGATGACAAGAATCAGACAACTCGTAACTCGCAGTTTGGTGATTTGGGAATTTGACAAATTTCCAAACATGTCATAAGCAAGCGTCCACCCAGTTCGCCATGCCATGTGTCACGGTCCGCACTTAGAGTTGTGCTTCCGTGACATTAATATGAAGTATGGAGGGCCAAATGCCAAGAGAATGGCATCCGTTTGGCGAAGAGTGGCCGGGTTGCGCGCGTGGAAGGGTAATTTCGTAATTTGGCTGTTTCGGGGTCTTCCGGTTGGAATTTGGGAAATCTAAAAATACCGGTAAATCCAGGAGGTCGAAACGAGTCCAANCTAATGTGGGGCATCAGAGACGAGTTGCTCACTCGGGTGGCATGCTTGCAAGTTGGCTTGCATGTTCAACTCGAGGAAAGGACTATGGGCGCGAGCTAGCCCTTAGTGCCATGACAAATGAGATGTGGGAGCAAAGTAAGACCCGACATGTGAGATTGGAATGCCGGCGTCGTAAGAACCTATCGATCGGGCGAGTGTCTTGGCTGAGAACCTTGACACAAGGAAGCAATCGTATAGTCGCTACGAGCGAGACTCGAGATGAGTAGTTCTTGTTGGCAAACCTCGAGAGGGTGACACATGGGTCTAAATCTTGAAAAGAGTAAAGAGAAATGATGGCTGGCCTTGATTCAGAGCAATCTTGGCGCCGCACGGGCAAATTCCGCTGCGTAAAAAGTGAGCCCGTGACAGTTGGTATCAGAGCCAGGTTGGTCAAGAGTGGCCAAATCGGGACGACGCTAACTTGAATGGAGCCGACAGACGGAGATGTCGAGCGGGGCAACATCTTTAGAGAAAGAGAACCCCAAGGCCAGAGAGCGAGGCAAAGAGAAGCCCATGGAGGGCAAGTTGAAACAAATGGCTGGGCTACAGAGACACAGCCCTATGAGCAAGTCAGAGAACAATGTGCAGAGGCACAAAAGAAGTCAGAGATCATTGTGCAGAGGCACCGAACAAGAGAACAATGTGCAGAGGCACTAAACAAGCAAGAGAACATTGTGCGGAGGCACCGAGCAAGTAAGAGAACAAAGTGCGGAGGCACCCAATGAGAAATAGGCTAGAGTGAAGCCCCAATGAAGAGACAAGCTGAACGGAGGTGTTGACACCTATGACAGACTAGTGCATTGTGCAAGGAGGAGTCACAAGAGCTCGAGAGTTGAAGTTGCGCATTCTTCCTTAGATTCTTATAAGCCGTCGCAGTGGCGCATTGATCTATTGAAGCATATAAGCCGCTAGAGTAGCGCATGGGTTCAGAGGTACCTTGTAAGCCGCATTGGTGTGTTGCTCTTGTGATAGTCGAGTTCATGTAAGCCACGACAGTTGTCATATGGTTGCCAACAATCCTATTGAAGTATCGAGACGAGCAAAGTAGCCAACTTTGTGCAAATCAGTTGAAGCGAAGGCACCTTAGTGCGGAGGCACATAAGGGAGCAAGAAGCTACACAGGAGTGGAAGAGCCACATGAAAGTTGCGAGAGGCAACATATTGAGCACAACAAAGGCGAAAGAGCCGAGACGAGACCACGAGGGTCGAATGAGGTAAAGTTGAAGGCCAGCAGGGCCGGGTACATAGAAGTATAAGGCTATGAGGGCCATGTACTCAAAACTGAAGGCCATGTGGGCCAAATACTCAGAAGCGAAGGCCGTGAGGGCCAAGTACACCGAAGCGAAGGCCATGAGGGCCAAGTACTCAGAAGTGAAGGTCGTGAGGACCAAATACACTAAAGCAAAGGCCATGAGGGCCTAGTACACTGAAGCAAAGGCCATGAGGGCCTAGTACACTGAAACAAAGGCCACGAGGGCAGAGTACACATGAAACAACGAAGCAGACAGAGTTCATGCTTGCTCGACTTGGGGGACATGCGGTGGATCACTTGAGCTGTGTAAGCGGGGTGCTACAAGAGTGTAGTAGGTTAGAGAACCTCGCCCAGAGGGGCGTACTTCCTTCAGAACTTGTGAGACAATTACATGGACATCAAGTGGAGTTTGTATTGAGCTAATCAAGCAGGCTATCGTCAGGAGTGCCGGTAGCAAAAGTGGGGGAGCCCACAAATGTCAACACAGGGAACGCACAGAGGTGCACATCAAGAGGCAGATGGGGACAAGTACATCCCAGCTTAAGTGGGGGAGCCCACGAGAGCACATCGGCATCAAACGCACAGAGGTGCATTACGAGAGGTAAATACACATTGAGGGATGAAAGAAGAGTGCTGGTAAGTGGATCTGCGAGGGTGAAACTACAACAGGGGTTGTTCAGCTCAGTAACTTGTGCATGACTTCTGCTACGGGGTCTAGTATGTGAGAGGACGAAGCCTTGTGGTACAACGGTTGTGTCAAGGAGTTGACTGGTGCCAGCAAATGGGGCAATTGAGTGCCAATAAAGATCAGAGAGATGAAGAAGAGCCAAGATGGGGAAGGAACCAAAAATGCAGGAGTGCAACGGGTCCTTTCCACTACAAATGAACATGAGGGTGCCGCAAAAGAGTGCGGTTAGCTTTTAAGCTACACCCGGCGGGGTGCATCTCTCTTTGAGTGGGGTCAAACAAGATGTATTTGCGACTCCAAGTCCAAGAGTGGACTCATTTAAGCTTAGAGGAGCTATCAGACAGCTGTGGGAGAAATTTTATGTCCTAGAGTGGACTTATTTAAGCTCAGAGGGGCGATCCAAGGAGTACGGTGGGTACAACCATATCCAAGAGTGGATACATCAAAGCTCAGAGGAGCAAGTTGGCGATGGAAGTGGTGGAATCATATCAATATTGAGTTCAGGCAGAGGAGAATGAAGTTTGGGTGAATGCTTCAGTACATGTCTTTGGCCAAGTCCAAGAGTGGGCGCGAGAAGGTCGTCACAGAGGTGATTCTACAGAGGTAGAGGGACAGTACTTGTTATCATTAACCCTATTGAAGTGAGAGACCTAAGGAGCATTTTGGAGCAAAACTGGAGGCACGTCGATGGGGGCATCGACAAGATAAGTGGGGGAGGATGTCACGGTCCGCACTTAGAGTTGTGCTTTCGTGACATTAATATGAAGTATGGAGGGCCAAATGCCAAGAGAATGGCATCCGTTTGGCGAAGAGTGGCCGGGTTGCGCGCGTGGAAGGGTAATTTCGTAATTTGGCTGTTTCGGGGTCTTCCGGTTGGAATTTGGGAAATCTAAAAATACCGGTAAATCCAGGAGGTCGAAACGAGTCCAACGCAACTGACGGTTCGTCATTCGGAGTTCGGATGAATTTATTATGGCCAATTATGACTCCTCGCGCATGTTGATGTTTCCTCCTGTTTTGTGAAGAAAGGCATAAAATGCTCTTTAGGGGGAGACATGGTGTCAAGCTCTCCACCACCCCCGGCGCCCACACCCATGGAGCGTTAAGCGAGCTACTCTAGGAACCTGAGGGGACCTAGGGGGCGGGCACATGACTTCCGGAGGGCGGTCATGTGTCTCCGTGGGACAGGAGGTCCCACGGACAGTACAAGCGAGCGGGAGTGCTTGTATTGCGCTGGGCGCGCGCACACGAGGCTACAAGGGGAATTTCCTTATGCCGCGCCATATGCACATCACGCCAACCAGATGTGAACTCCCGGAGACTTCATGGTGCACAGTGGCCATGTAGTACTCAACGAGGGCATCGGCTTGGGTTCGGCCATGCACAATAGATGGTGCTAGCAGGCAAGGGGAAGGGCGACCCCGTGCCAACGGAAGAAAGCTAATGTGGGGCATCAGAGACGAGTTGCTCACTCGGGTGGCATGCTTGCAAGTTGGCTTGCATGTTCAACTCGAGGAAAGGACTATGGGCGCGAGCTAGCCCTTAGTGCCATGACAAATGAGATGTGGGAGCAAAGTAAGACCCGACATGTGAGATTGGAATGCCGGCGTCGTAAGAACCTATCGATCGGGCGAGTGTCTTGGCTGAGAACCTTGACACAAGGAAGCAATCGTATAGTCGCTACGAGCGAGACTCGAGATGAGTAGTTCTTGTTGGCAAACCTCGAGAGGGTGACACATGGGGCTAAATCTTGAAAAGAGTAAAGAGAAATGATGGCTGGCCTTGATTCAGAGCAATCTTGGCGCCGCACGGACAAATTCCGCTGCGTAAAAAGTGAGCCCGTGACACCATGCCATGCCATCTGCATGCTTTTAAGTGCCCACAGACTGTTTTTGTTGGCATGCAGCAGCAGCAGACTAGTACAACTTCTTATTAGGTAGAAGAGTTACTATTTGCACATTATTATTTTTTTTCTTTTTGCACGCTTTTTTTATGCTTTTTCTCATTTCATACCCTTATACTTTTTTCACAATTAAATTTTCTCAAATACACACCTCTCTCAATTACTAGAATATCCCTATTTTATCTATTTTCACAAAATTTCTCACCATAACTCATCACCTAACACACCCCCATCAACTCAGATTAAAAAATAAAAAAAAAACACACACACCCCATTAACAACCAACCTATCTCCCCCTCACTTGGACCTTCTTCCCTCTCGCACCCTCCCCGCACCACCATCCTCCCTCTCTCTTTCTTCCCCTGCAACACCACCTTCTCGTCACAGGCCATTCGGCACTGGTCGACCGAAACGATTAGTTTCAGTTCGTCAGTCATCCGCCGAAGGTTTCCTGGTTGTTCGATGGCTGTCTGCTAAACGAAACTAACCTTTTCGGCAGACCAATTATGAATGGACAGTGACAGGGAGATGGTGCTGCAGGGGAGGAGAGAGAAAAAGATAGAAGAGGGTGGTGCGGGAGGGAGAGAGGAAGTCGGGTGAGGGGGGAGAAGGAGGGGTTGGGTGGGCCGGGTGAAATGAGGAGAAGGAGGAAGGTGGTGCTGCATGCGGGGAGGAAAGAGAGGGATCGAGGTGGGTGGCCGGTGTTGCATGCGGGGAGGAGAGAGAGAGAATGAGGGGGAGGGAGGGAAGGAAGTGGTCCAGTGAGGGGGGAAGGGCTGGGTGGGTCCGGTGAAAAGAGGGGAGGGAGAGAGATGGTCCGGTGAGGGAGGGGGAGGGAAGAAGGTGTGGGTCAGGTAGAGGTGGGGGGTGTGTGTGTGTGTGTGTTTTTTTTTTTTGTCTAAGTTGATAGGGGTGTAAGGGTTGTCCTTTAATGTCTTTTCCTTTTGTGTTAATTAGATAAATTTATAAATTAAATTATAGGGGTCTGCAAATAGCAGCTTTCTTAGATAAATACTAAAAATGTGCTTTTTATTTTCTTTTTGATAAAATGTGCTTTTTATTTTCTGACCAAGAGATAAGCAATTTGGTTTTGCTCTTATATATCTATGAGAATAACTTACTTGAAACGACTTTCTCTATCTCTCTCCTTTTTTTTTTTTTTTCTCTCTCTCTCTCTCTCTCTCTCTCTCTCTCTCTCCTCTCCTTCTGCTCTTTTTCTCTCACTACCGTTATACAAACTTGCCCCTATCACAGAGACAAGAAAGTTATTTTCTATATTTATATATATCAGCTTTAAAAATGGAAAAAGTTTAAATTTGATAAGGGGACTTGGGTTCTTAATCCATTGCTATGACGATTGGGAGTTGTCCATTGAAGTTTGAGCCAAGCAGGTGTTACTATATATGGAAGGTTTACGGACCCAGTTTATCTAGCTCATCACAAAACCATGCCACCCTGTTTTCTGATAAAATTATGTCTTGCATTACATGTTAGTCTCACGTTGCTCATTCATTCTTGGAATTGCAATGCATGTTGTACGTGTCGAATTCCGTATGTGAAAAAATTATTAGACGTATCTGATACATCGTCTCGTGGTATAACCAATTCAATGTATAAGAGTATTATTGAACAATATATTTATATTAATAGGGTATAATATTAATAACATCTACACATATTATGACATGTTAGATTGATTACATACACTACGTGACGATGTACCGGTTATACAGAAAATTTTTTCACGTATGTGTATGCACTAACCAATATGGAATGGCTAATTAAGTTCGTCAAGTATAGTTTTAAAATGGCCATTGACCAGGTTCAAATATTTTCATCAAATATGTACCTAATTTGCGTTTTATAATTAGTCTGAGTCACCTAGGCAAGGGGGCAAGCATTTTTGGTCCAAAGTTATCACCTCAATCTTGCTAATTAAGAACTTAATACTAATGTGTGATTCTGAGTTGTCACAATTATATATTAAACTAATAACTAATTAAAAAAAGAAACAAGTATTGTTCTTGGGTGTTAGCCCTCCATTGTACCAAAAAACAGAAAAAAGAAAAAGAAAAGAAACACGTATTGGAGTAATTACGTGACTATCATTAATTAGTTATTTGAGATGAAGATTGACATACTATTCACTTGTTAGAAAACAATAGAAGAGTCTTAAATCCTAGCAACCACCATTTGAGATGAAGATTGATGTACTATTCACTTGTTAGAAAACAATAGAAGAGTCTTAAATCCTAGCTACCACACTTTGTATTTATTTTTTAGAAAATAAACATGAGCAAGGAGGTTACTGGTGGTTGGAGGTGGTCGTTGGTGATCAGCAGTGACGACTAGAAGTGAGGGAGAAAGTGCGTGGGGTGTGAGATTTCAAATAACTAGTTGAATAAGAAATTTGAAATTCATGGATTTGGGCTTTTAAAATTTAACTTGGATTTGGGCCAAATCCAAATCATTTCTTTAAATTAAACCCAAACATGTGTATTTGAATTTGAGTTTAGGGCTCTCCAAATCCAAATCCATCTAATGAAATACCTCAATCCCAACATGCCCTTAATGTATTGGAATTGCAATTCATGCTCATGATTAACATTCTCTCACAATGAATTATACTTCGGTGCATCCTTTCATAATGAGGTTGGACCCATAACATATGAGACCCATTTCATTGTGATAAAATGTCTCATAAGCCATATTTCATTAAAGATTAAATTTGATTAAGACCATTTGATCTTGTATTTGTGTCAAACTATGTTTGAAGAGAAATTAATGATTGTAATAGAACCTCCTCTCACAAATGCTAGTGAAATCACTCTACACCAAAGAATAATGGGTTCCATCAAAGAGTATTTTGTGTAAAGAAGTCTTCATGTCTTAAGCTTATGCATAAATAGTACCATAGAAATTTTATTTGTATTTGAGGGGTGTACAAAAACGAACATAAAAAGTACAAAATAAAACTTACTTATCCTTGGATACCATCTGTGTGGTATCACCCACGACAGAAAAGGAGAGAGAAATATGGGGGAGAGAAAAAGAGAAAGAGAGAAGAGGATGGGTATGCCACCTATTGGTATCCCCGGTGCACATGTAAGTCCTCCTCAATACATCTAAATAAAGAAGAATTTACTTGCAACAGCAGGTATGTTATCACTCCCCCACTCTCTCATCTCTCTCATTCCCATTCTCTCACTCTCTTTCTCTCTCTCTCTCATACCCTCTTTCTCTCTCTCCAATGGGGATAACACCTGTCCCTGTAACATACAACATAACCCTATAACATACAACATAACATATAACAGGGACAGAGGTAAGTTATTCTCACCGAAATAACATAAATCGTGCTAACGTTGACTTGGCCCGTTATCCCATCATTTTTTGTGTATTTCTGTAAACAGTCTATGTTTCCTTGTGTCCCAAACCAACATTGGAACACCAAATCGGAAAAACAAAAGCAGCCTAAGCACTCAAATTATTAAAATAATCCATGATTTTCCACTCAGAAACTGTTTAAGAGCTTCATTGACCTGAGACGCATTCACATCGCAGAATTAAACACAATCAATACAGAAGGCAAAGAACAACCAGAGATATGGCGAGCGAATTGGTGGAGCTCTGCTTACAAGCCGCGTGCGAAAGCAAAGACACCGTAGAGAAATGGCGGAGGCAGAGACGGACTCTGGAGCGCTTGCCTTCTCAGATCGCCAACTCTCTCCTTCGCCGCCTCATCTCTCGCCGTCTCCTCTTCCCTTCCTTGCTCGAGTACGTTTGTTTATTATGCCCTCTTCCCAGTTTGCTTGTTTGTTTGTTTCCCGAGAAACTTGGGTCCAATCTAAGAAAACTCTTAAACCCAATTGTTAGATTTTACAAATTTCGATTGTTTGCGTATTGAAATGAAATGGGTGTGGCATGGCATGTGGTGCAGAGTGTTCAAACATAGCGTGGAGGAGATTGATCTGAGAGGCGAGAACTCTGTGGATGCTGAATGGATGGCATACATAGGAGCCTTTCGTTACCTGCAATCTCTAAATGTTTCTGATTGCCGTAGACTCACTAGCTCTGGTCTTTGGGCTATTACAGGTAATTGCTATAGCCACCAAAGATTTGCTTTTTCATCAGAACATTGATTTAATGATCATGTATGCTAGCGTATAGTCTTCTGCTTTGGAAAATGCTTTGTGGGTTAAGAAGTGTTTCGGAGAAGGTCTTACATTTTCCAGTGCTTACTGGGTTTTTTTAGGAATGGTGAGTTTGAGGGAGTTGGACCTTTCCAGATGCTCCAAGGTTACTGATGCTGCCATTAGGCATCTTGTATCGATTACAACTTTGGAAAAGTTATGCATTTCCGAAACGGGTGTGTCTGCTGATGGGGTTATGCTTCTCTCTTCACTTGGAAATTTGTCTGTCCTGGACTTGGGTGGTTTGCCTGTCACTGACCTAGCTCTGAATTCTCTACAGGTAATCCAGTTTTCAGTTATTTGCACTTGCACATGTTTTTGATGCATTGCTTGATTGTTGTTCTCAACACTTGACTGTGGCAAATGTTTATGAAATCAAGTTTGGATTCAAATTTCTTTGTCAAGATTGGTGGACCTCATGAAGATTATTTAACAATTGAACTTCTTTTTCTTTTAACTATTTGCTCGTCGTAGTCTGTCCCAGAAGTATAGACACGAGAGTTGTAAACGTTTTATTTGGTTGAAACTGCTGTAGGATATTTCATGTGGTTTGGACTCTGGAATTTGGTCCAATATCTTGGCAGCTGAAATTAATTTGTTTTCCTTTGCTTTACAGTATAGTTATCTGCTTGTTGAAACTATATATGGTATTTTAATTTCGTTCAATGTTTTCAAGCTGCATTTTTATGATTTGTCTTCTGGATATTACATTCAGTTCACTCTTGCCATTTCAATTCTCAACTAAGTTTTGTAATGTTTTCCTTAGGTACTTACTAAACTGCAGTACCTTGACCTTTGGGGGAGTAAAATATCTGACAAAGCTGCTGCTCTTCTTCAATTATTCCCTAAACTTAGTTTCCTCAACCTAGCTTGGACCAGTGTCACAAAGTTGCCAAACTTGCCATCCCTTGAGTGCCTAAACCTGAGTAATTGTAAAATTAATTCTCTACTTGAAGGAGATAATGGTAAAGCTCCTTTAGCCAAGCTTATTGTTTCTGGAGCTACATTTGGCGATGAGTGTGAAGCCTTCCATTACATTGAAACAAGTTTTCTAACCTTTTTGGACGTGTCCAACTCTTCGCTTCACAGATTCTGCTTCTTATCTAATTTAAAAGCTCTGGAACACTTGGATCTCGGCTCTAGCATGATAGGAGATGATTCTCTTGAACTGATTGCATGTATTGGAGTTAATTTGAAGTATCTAAATCTTAACAACACCAGAATAAGCTCTGCTGGAGTTGGAAATTTAACCGGACATGTTTCCAATCTTGAGGTTTTGTCAATATCTCACACATCAGTTGATGATGTTGCCATTTCATATATCAGCATGATGCCTTCGCTGAGGGTTATTGACCTGAGCAATACAAACATAAAAGGTATGGATTTTTAATACAAATGCTACAGCTATGGTTTTTTGTATCATTATGCAATGATTGGAAGGAGGGAGGGATTGAACAATCTGGTAGTAAATAGGCTTCAATTATTCAGTCTTTTGCATCTAGTTAGCGGTCTTGGGTGCAATGATTTTCTTGCCCACTGCAGACAAAAAAAAAAAATTAGCAGTTTTCAGCTCCAGGAAATTATTACTGTATTCATAATACCAGGGTTATACATAATTATGTGTTTTTCTTTGCTCAGGTGTCATTCACCAGGTTGAGCCTGAGCTAGATCCATTCCTCTCGCTGTCAGCACTTCAGAGGCTCAGGCATTTGAAAAGGTTGAATTTGGTAGATACGCAAGTTATGGATGCAGCTCTATACCCTTTAACAAGGTTCCAGGAGTTGAGCCATTTATCTCTTAAAAGTGCTTCTCTGACAGACATCTCCCTTGACTACACGTCATCTATACCAAAGCTTAAAAATCTTCGCATTAGTGATGGTGTTCTGACAAACTCTGGGCTCAGTTCATTTAAACCCCCAGAAACTCTAAGATTGATGGACCTGAGGGGTTGTTGGCTCTTAACTGAGGATGCTATCATATCCTTTGGTAAAACTCATCCTCAAATTGAAGTAAGGCATGAATTTGTTCATATCTTTCAGTCAAGCCAGTTTGTTTCTAAGAATGCATCTTCTTCACGATCAACTATAAAGACTTCACAAGCAAATCAGAAGCATGAAAAAGCTCCCATGTTGCCATGCTTTTTAGGTAGGATTTGCATAAAGCATATTCTCTGGCAGCAGCATTTATATGTGACATCTAACTTCATTTTAAAATTTTATGAACCAGATCAAAGATTGAAGTATAGCAGAGAGGAGCTACTTGCAATGCGATTCTCGTCTGTATCCCTTGCAGCTCTTCATGATTGAGTCACTGTAATACCTAACACGATAACACACTTATCGGATTAAACTGGCACATCTCCTACAGTTTCCATCTAAGATTAATTCTAGCTCTTTCTCCCATGCTCTACTTGTCTGTAGTCATATCTAATACTTAATGCACTTTGTCTAAAAACTAAATAAACATTGTTATATCCATTGTATCTAATAAACGTTTTTATGTTTATGCATGTGGATCTCTAAGAAAATTTCCCGAATCATCAGTTAAGGTGCTTGTAAGAAGATTTCAATGGAACCAAAATGCCACTGGAGTATCCATCAGAATTAAAGAGAAAGGAGAAAACTAAATAATTAAAGGGAAATATGTGGGTACTCAGTTTTGAGGACTTTTTTGTTCAGGATTGATGTGGATCAATATAATATAGCCTGTAACTGAACACTCCGCTACTAAAAAGAAATCAAAGACTAACAGGCAGTTATTTACCAAAGTGGTCAAGAGAACACTAAAGTCTGAGTATCATTTCCATGAACACACATCTGTGATTTTCTACAGTACACATTCAGTACACAAAATAAATTATCAGGTGTGTACAAATAAGGATATGTACAGTCACAAGAAAAATAAAATATAAAACAAAAATAAACCAGAATAGAGTTTGCCAAAGGAAGCCTTCGGGGTTCTAGGTATATATCTTTCAGGCCTTGGGCTTGTTTGCACTCTTGTACATGTTATCAATGACATCCTGCGCACCAAAAATTTCCAGTCAGCACTTTCATGAACATTAACATATCTTTCTATATATAAACTAGTAACCAATCGTTAATAATTACTCATAGAGGTAATCCATGCAATAAAGACTTAAGCTGATAAATCAACAACTAGAAAAGAAGATATCAGGAACAAGCAACCTATTGCGTAACAAGACTCGGGAATTAACATGAATTTATGTTTATCGTATCTAGATAGATTATCCACTTGGATGATCGACAACTATTATAGCCTTCCCCATCCTAGTTCATGTGTCATGATGGATAGACAGACACAAACCATGTATCGACTCAGTCACAGAACATATGAATTGGTAGGTCCATATATCAGATAGACAGATACCATACATCAATAGTCTATGACATGTAGGGAGGGTCCGGAGGGATGTATCTGATATACATAGTCCAACCAGCAACAGTGACTTATAGTGAAACTAAGACTATCTTTTATCACCGTCAATACAATGACATAATTATACTGACTGTCGCATAAATCATGCCAGGGTAGATTAGATTATCCTAGTGGTGCAAGGGGGTCAAACACGAAGTTCACATTATGTGCACTGTAAAAACAAAGGGTAATTTAGAATATTCCTAGAGAAAAAGACAGGACAGGAGCTACCTTGTAGTATTTGAGCAACTGGGGTCTTTTTTTCTTGTATGTTGGAGTGATAAGGTCACGCTCCATGTCAAATGGTTCTGGGTCGAGGTGAACAGCTTTTATAACCTCAAAACCTTTCAACTGCCAAGAACAACACGAGAATCAGAAAAAGCTCCATAAGGTTTTCAAAAGCTCAAAAAGTATTTTGAGACCAATGACTATATAAATTTAAGGCACTCAAATCGAGAAAGCGGAAACCTTTTTCTCTTTAGCAATCTTATTGAGCTCTCCAAGTATGTATTCTTTCACCCTTGTATCTTCACAAATAGAATTGAAATCACCAGATATACCATTTTGTTGAGCCCAGTTTTCAACTGCTTGCTTGTTAGGAGTAACTACTGCGACCAGGAAGGACTCAAAGCTGTTCCCATAAACCCATATCTAAAATTGACAGAATAAATTGAAAATTGTCAGACTAGTATTAATTCATATAAACAATTGAGAGAATGAACTAAAAGACATCAGACAAGAGTATACTTCCAGCAGATGAAACAACTACGAAAGCAACCTCTCTCTCTCAAAAATAGTAGGCAAATTTTAAAGCAAAATATTACATTTAATGTATGTGTCACTTGAACCCGCAAGTTACTATATCTAGAAGATGATGGGTACTTGATAATTAATAAGGCAGACAAGACAATAGCAGATATGATAGTAAACTTTCTGAAATACAATTATGAAACAAGCAAAACATACCGAATCGATATCAGAAAAAAGTCCATAAATATTCTCCAAGTTTTCAACTGCAACATATTCTCCTTGTGAAAGCTTGAAAATATTCTTCTTGCGGTCAATGATTTTCAAGCTTCCATCAGTTTGCCACTCGCCAATATCCCCTGATGCAAAAATAATTATGGGAAAAGTTGAATATTTTGCCAGTTAATGATATGAGAGCCAAAGAAGACTAAGAAATGCATCAATATGGACAAACCTGTATGGAACCACCCATTGATCATGACCTCTTTGGTGAGGTCCTCGCGCTTGTAATACCCTGAAAACAGGGTCTTTCCCCTTACACATATTTCTCCACGTGGTGTGTCTGAAAGGGCATCGTATCCCATTTCAGGGACAGATTCTAGACATACATCCACATTTGGAACTGGAGGACCCACTGTGCCAAGCATTGCCAGTTCATTTGGTAGTGAGACAAATGTCCCCGCACATGTTTCTGTCAGACCTACAGTAATGTTGATGTGGAAAAGGTTATCAATGTAATAACAATACAAACATTCAATGAAGCCATATAAAAATGAAGACAGCTAGCTAATATGAAACGTTGGCAGCTTCAGAAGAAAGCTTACCATATCCTTGTAAAACATGAGCACATGCCACCACTCGTAAGTAAGTTTCGACATGACTAGAAAGAGGAGCAGCTCCAGACAGAATAAGCCGCACATTACCCCCCAACCCTTGCTTTACCTGAAGTTGTCAGAGAATCAATGAGATTCAATCTAGTAAACAGAATTGGGTTACAATTGTTGTTCATAGCATATAGAGCATGTTGAAGGAAATATATATTTTCATCACCTTACTAAACACAACTTTGTCACATATTGGAGCTGCCGCCCCATGTGCATGCCCCTTTTGCATGTTATGATACTTGCTGCAGCAACAATAAAACATATTAGATTGTAATAAAACTATCCTGTTATCTACTGCCACTAAGAGCACAAGTATCTGATCTCTACTTAGAGCCCAAATATCAAGTAGGGGTATCTTAAATTTGCAATAAATTCCAAACAGGTTGCAGTATATGCATAACAACAAAAAGACAAGATACTTTAGAAAATATATATGTATATAGACTATAGTTATCCACATGCAAATAAGATATAGTTTGTTTACAAAGTATGAAAGCAGATGCAAAGAAGGGTTTAGGATCAAACACAAATTCGAGCTTCTTTCTCAATAAAGAGGTGATAAATCAAAAAGAAATTATGTTTTACTCATGATCAGAAGCAAAGAATGGCACTTACTATGAATACGCAAAATTGAAAATTGTCTTTTTTATTAAGCCCCCTGATGAAATCTTCTGCGTCAAGCCTAGAAATGTGCACAGAAATTATATAGCATAACAGTTGAAGTAAAATTGTCATCCATTCATTTGATAATATTATTACATCAACGCATAAACAGCCTCAGTTAAGTGGCTGTTAGGATGTTGGTTTAATGATTATTTTACATTCTAACAGTACCTGAGTAGATTCTGTCTAATACACGAGGAACAGCACAGAAAATAGTCGGTTTTAGCTCCCCAATGTCTTCAATTAATAATTTGACATCCTGCAGATTAAGAAATAAGGAATTATCCAGATTAAAAAAATAAATAAGCAATTATCAGATTTAAAATTTATTTGGTTAGAGAAGAGCTACCAGAAATTGTACTCACCCCACGCCAAAACCCTATTGAGGCACCAGTCCAAATAAATAACTCTTCAATCACCCGATCGAAGATATGTGCAAGAGGAAGAAATGAAAGATATACGTCCTTCTCATTCAACTTTAACAATGAACAAAAAAGAAACAATTTTTTTTGCAAAATGTCAGCATCCTAAAACAAAAGAAAGTGACTAGTTCATGTTCTCAAAAAATGAGATCCGTAATGAAAAGGAAGTCACCCATTCATTTACACTCTCTAGCAGGCGCTTCACCCCAGCTAGAAGAGTAATGATGCTCTCATTGGATATCAATACTCCCTTGGGGTCACCAGTTGTTCCACTAGTATACATTATAGTACAGATATCACTTTTCTTTTTTACTGGAAGATCAAAATGTTTATTATCCCCCTGCATGAATAGATTTAGAACTTAAAATCATAAAAATGAACAATGCTGATATTTTGGAAAAGTATAAATATATGACTATGCATGAAACATGAAAATTACAGCCATAAATACCTGCCTTGAATACATTATACATATCTCTAAATTATTGTACACAGTGATCATCTTTCAAATACCTTAATTAGAAGTTTGGAAATTCTACACAGATAGAGTTACATCATTCGCAACTTCTAAATGGAGTTCAATTGGTACAAGAGGAGGACTTCCATTAGAAATTTCACAACTATTTTCTGCATACTAGCAATGTAGAGGGTTTGTCCTCTTCTTTTTGAATAAATTTCTTTCATTCACCAATTTAACTAATTACACGAGAAGAGGATTAGTAGACCAAAAAAACAACCCACCAGTTTCAAAAATTCATCCCAAGAATATATTGTCAACCCATACTTCTCAACTGCTTCCTTATGTTCAGGTGCAACCTTTCCAAAGCTCACAAGTGCTACATGATTAAAAAAAAAAATTATTTCTTACTGAAACCAACAGACGCATAAACAAAGAATCTTGAAAAATATGAGACATATGCAACTTACTCTTCAGATATTTTGCAGCCCCAGGAAATGTTTTCAACAGCTGAAAGAGCACAAATATACAGTACAAATAAGAACCTTGAATGAGCATTTGTAACGTGAATATTTTAACTCTCAAATTGCAACCAACTTAGCATCTTTTAGGCAGTGATTGTCAATATTCAACCTTTATTGTAAGTATAATATGACATCAGTATTGTCCAATGTACCACATAAAAGCTCTAGTCAGTAATGCAATTGTAGATATAAAACTAGAGTACCTCAGATATCTTCTTTTCTTCTACAAAAGCAATTTGAACTTCAGCATGGCATATGATAAACTCCACAGCAGCAGCACCTAAACCATATATAAGAAATTAGGGCAAACATATAACATGATAGATGGTAAATCATGGAAAGAGAGCTATAAGGTGAATGCACCTCAACTCAAATCAATCAAGCCTTGAACCCAACTGATTGGGGTGGGCTACATGATAAAGAAGAGATATATGCCTACCTAGAGTGTCATACAAAGGAACACAATAGAGTCCATGAGCATTGATAGCCTGCATAAGATTTTCCTTATTAGTAAAAGTTTCCAAGATAAAAGGATATTTACTTAAAAATATAAGCAAACAAGAATGAGCTAAGATTCAGAAGTGTGCACACATAAACAGAGATACCAAACAAAAAAGATTATTCTGGATGTTCCAAGAAAACTCCTACATGCTCAAGTATTACATACAACTCTGTGCCCTTCAACATTTTAAGATTGTGGAAAAAGTTTAAGCAGGCCACAACTACTACAGCCAACAGAAGGAAAGGAAAAATTTATGTTTCCAATGTAACAAATCAGAAGAAACCTTTACTCGAGAATTCTAGAGGATACCATAACGGACACAAAAAGACTTTTTTTTTTCTTTTTTCTGTCATGGACCATATCAATTGAAATTGGGGAGTAACAAAACAAAATAGGATTTGGAGGCCCTACCTACTTTACCAAGTGTGCATTTTTCTAACGACTGACAGGAAGGAGAAAAAAAATGGAATAAGTTTCAAAGGAAAATGAAAATGGAAAAAAGACAAGGTACCTCCATGCTCATAAACCATTCTGGGCAGTTGGTGCCATATATACCACATTTGCCTCCCTGCAATCAGCAATAAATATATTAAATCATTATGTACACATAAATTGCACAGGACAATACTTTGACCAACATATTGAGTACAAAATAAATAAGCCAATGACGACAAATAATGACATACTTGCTCCAAACCACAATTGCGCAAGGCATTTCCAACTTTTATAACCAAGTCATATACTTCCTTATAAGTAAGCCACACAAATTTACCAGCCTGCAAAAAAACCAAAACTTACACATATTAGCTACAAGCCAAAAGAATTAGTTAGAAAGAAAGCTAGGGCATAGGATAGACATAGATTGTCTACAATTATGATATACCTTCCCATTCACGATCTCCCGATGACCAAGCATTGGGTTTCCTGGATTTCTCTCCACTGACATGCTGCAAATTAAGTAAGAAAGTCTTACTCAGACCATCAAACAAGAAAAATCCATATTATAAATTAACTTCGTTTTCAGTTTCCTATTAGATCAGAGTTTGTTATACTGTGCCATTGAAAAATTGAACCACCCCATGTCCAGAGCTAAGCAAAACTCAGAAACAAGCATGACCCAGGATCATACTTCTTCAATTAAGCTTACAGCTTCAGCTGGATCGAAAACGGAGCATGCACACATCACACACACCGCGTACCTTAGCAAACATTTTGTAGTTTTTAGTATAAAAAATTACAAATCTTCTTAATTAGGTATTTTTACTGTACCACTATAGCTTGGTCCAAACTGAATTTAGTGCATTCTGATTCGCATTAATCACGCATAAGAATCGTCAAAGCCAAAAACTTCACAACCACAAAAACAAATTCATACACAATTTGACACTAAAATTCTCTGAAACTCCACACTATGCTGAATTACTCACTAAAATATAGTAAAAAAAAAAAACTAAATTCTTATCTCGTAAAATCAATTTCCAAATCCTCGCAACTCAGACTCCAATAAACACAAAGTAACACAGCTCAGTTGACTTTTTTACTAATTTTTTTCTCCTAATTAAAAAAAAAAAAAAAAGCTTTCACTCTCATTATTATTTTCTTTCGTTCTCCTGCGTTTTACCGGCAACCAAACAGAAACTTTGAAGAATAATAAAAAGAAAGTACCGGAAAACATCCCAGCAACTCTCCATTCCAGGAATAGGAGCCGGAAAACCATCCTTGGCGAAAATGCTCCGATAAACAGGTCCGAGCGACGGCCTGCCGTCCTTGGCCTCCTTGGCCTTCTCCACTTCGATCAGATACTTGTACTTGCTCGCCGCCATTCTCAAATCTCAATCGGATCGCAGCGCTCTCGAATCTGAATCGATGAATGCGAAACTGAGAAAAAGCAGTTAGTAATATACATATATATATGTGTGGAAAAACAGTCAAATATTAATTTAGGTGGAAGTAGGTGGTGGCAGGGGTGGCTATTTTGGTAAATTCACCTGAGGTTACGAGACTACTACTACTGCTAGCAGCTGGTTTTGACTTGTAGGCCAAGTAGAGCCGGAGACGACTCACTGAGTGAGTCTGAGAGAGAGAGAGAGAGAGAGAGAGAGAGAGAGGACCACTCGCTTTGGTTTTGGCTTTCGTTGTGTTTTGTGACTGGTGACTTGTGACTTGTGAGAGAGCTCGGAGCTATAATGTGTGTTATACAATTGGTCAACGGCCAAAACCGCTGTGATTTCCGGATTTGGTTGACCATTTTGATCTTCATTTCTTTCTAACCGTCTGATTTAGTTGCCTCTGATACGTTTCCTTCATAAAGCTCACGCGTGTGACATACCCTGCGTTTTTATTTTTTATTTTTTTATAAACGAGATGACATGTCGTGCTTTGATACGTCCGCGTGGAATAATGAATGTGTTTTGAATTTTTCCTGGATTTTTAATTGTTTTTTTTTTTTAGTTCTGGATTTTTAATTGTTACATTCGCTTTCGTCTTGATGGTATTTAAATGAAAACGAAAAATTATACACAACATAAAATTACTTTCTCTCCAGTCAAACCTTCGCATGGCAAGCAAGAGTAATTCGTGGATTCAAAGACAACCTTAAAATACCTTATCTTTTTTCTTGAGAATGTTAAATGACCTTATCTGGTTATACCAATTTGAGCCAAACAATTCAATAAGGTTTCTTAAGATTTCATGCAGGATGTAACAAAAGATGGATAATAATAATTTCATGCCAAAAGTTTATAGGTTAAGGTGAAGCCAGGATTTAAAATTTAGGTGAGTTCAACTTTTAAAAGAGTTGAACTATAATAAATAAATTAAATCAGAAAAGAAAATTAAGTTTAAGATGGAGGCTAAAGTAGGTTAGAAATTCCAATAAAAATAAGCTAAGATTATTTAAACTATAAAAATACAAAGTCTTTGAAAAAAAATAAATTTGGACCACCTGGCTACAGCCCAAGTTAGCCAACTAATGCTATGCTCCTAAGCCTAGGGGTATAGGTTAAATATGGTATTGATATGACCGTCACACCACCTTGTGGTGTTATTAATTAACTTATATTATAATATATTAATATTATACTATAAGGCCTGTTTGTTATGCATTTTTTAAAAAGGAAAAGAAATGTAACTATTCCTATATTTGGTAAAAAAACAAAATGTCATGAAATCTAGAATTACATTATGGTTAAAAAAAAGGAGACAAAAAAATAGGTTCTTTTAAAAAGAAATGATAAAATTGGAGGGTTCAAGAATTAGGTTGGAGAAATGAAGGAGGGGCCTTTCTCCATAACATCTCTAAAAAGACCTCATATTTAGATGGCCTTCTCTACTTCTTTTTACCAATAATCTTGGAATCCTTATGGTATCAATAATGTTGGATTTCTTATGATAAGGATGTGTGTGCATTGGGTTGTGAGTGCTTTGAGGCAAGCACCTCTAAATAACACCTTAATGATCATTTTGATTCATGTTGAGAGTATCTCACACTATGAATGTAAAATATAACTTTAAAATTATAATATTTTAAATTTTTTTCATTCATCATCAATTAGTTTAAAATAAATAATCTATGTGCCAAGTCAAATGCTGGCACATGCTCCACCTAAAAAATGTGAAGCCTTATAAGACGGTTTTGTACCCCACCCGACCAATTGATTATGTAGTTGTACAGCTAATGTTTATAAACTTGAGCAATACTTAAAGCGACCTTGAAGATCTTTGTGAATGGGCTAACCCTGGCATGTGATGCATAATTTGGTTAGTACTAATCAAGTAAGTTCCATATCTGTAAGCAGATCAGTGAGAACATATATATCAATTGCTCAAGAGAGCTTCTTATAATTAAGTTAGGTAAGAAATTAATTGTCATTCAAATATTTTTGGAAACTATCACATTAGTTATTTGGTAAACCTAAAAATTGGTTGAGAGAAGCCATTAAATCCCAAATAAGAACCACAAAAATGGTTGGCTTTCACAAATTTAATTATTTCTCCAGTATTTCAATGTAACTGCAGGCCTGCAGGCTGCAGCTATTAAAATGCTTAATTACATTGACATTGTTTGTTGACAATCCGGAGGAGAATACGATAATCTTTGTTTTACATTTTCGGTAATCAGTATGTTACGTTATTAGAATAATTTAATGATAGAATGACTTTGTTTTATATTAAGGTTCCAAATTCAAGCCATGACTTTGTTTTAGTTCTCATCTAACAAAATTGAAAAAAATATCGTGTACGTGACCAATAACTAAGTTGATCTATTCAATACCATTAACATAAAACATAACACAATTGTTGAATAAATTTACCAGAGGTGTGATTATCACTGACCTTTTCAAAGCTTTCACGTTCTTGACATTAATTAAAAAATGTATTGATAATAATAATGTCCATACACCCATCAGCACTAAAGTCTAACAGGACTGCAGCAACTAACAAGTTATTAATTAAATTCGGATTTCTTGTCAAGCAAGCGGCTTATTGCCATAATTGCAATGACCACCCTACATGTAGGGTTATACCGAATCACTTGTTTCTTTTTTGGGTCCATAGCTAATCACCTAATCACTTGTTTTTTTTTTTTTGGCCAACAATCACCGAATCACTTGTTAAAACAGCCAAAATTGTCCATTATTACTGTTTTGTTGATTAATTGTTGAACTAAAATTGCAGCATTTATGGTAGATAGTTATAGAGTAATTTTTGGGTTAACGCGACTAATTAAAAAATTAATAGAATTCTAATTAATATCTCTGGTTTATTAAGGCAGACAAAATTAATGAGGGGTACAATTGGAAAAATATAGTAGAATTTTTTCTTGCATTTATAGCATAGATTATGCGCTTTTTTTAGGACGGTAGAAAAAAAGAAAAAGAGAGAAGGTACAGGCTGTACAGCTACCCTTAGGAGTTAGGACGGTAGAAAAAGAAGACAGAAGGCAGATGAAGAAGGTGGATGAAAAATATTCATAAAACTGTTGTACGTGAATTAATATGATCACCATTTATACCCAAAAAAGCTGCTCCCCTAATTATACCAATAAATTGTTGCACACCCAAAAAATTCCTATGATATATATTTTTATACCCACGGGAAATGTTCTTTTTCTTTTCCTTTCTTTAATATGATAAAAATTTGATACAGATATATTATGACATATCATTAGAAACTACAATGACATACTGGAAATACAATATTATAATATAATAAGTTTTTTTTTTTTTGCCAAAATAGTATTCTCTTGACTTTTTTTTGTCAGAATATCTTGACTTTTTTTTGTCAGAATATCTTATATTATCTTTTAGGTCATCCCACGATATGGAGAGAGTTGAATGAAATAAATACACTTAAAAAAATGAATAATGCTATATTTATCACATTCTTATACCATATTTTTATACGTGTCATTATTTTATTGGACAAAATTTTTCTTTTTCTTTTTGGATTTTTGTTTTTATTTTTTAGTGTCCAATGCATGAATGCCATATAAGTTGCCACATAAGGTGGTATGAAATTATGGTATAAAAATGTGGGATGTCTAACACTACTGTAAAAAAATATATAAATCTATCATCCATACATATTATAACACAATTAAAAAAAATTAAATAAAAATAAATAAACCTTATAAAGCATTAACTTATTCTTCTTTCATATTAAATCTCTTCTTCTTTCATACTAAAGCTGAGACTCGGTCAATAGCTAATCGTTTGGTCCCTAACGGATAACCATGACATCTGATTAATTATTGCAATGACTGAACGTTTAATCAATTCAGTTATCTTTTCCTGTTTTTCCAAGTTTCTTAATTTTCAGTTCATTCCAGCACTAAAATACTACATCTTTGACAGTTGACATCCACT
The DNA here is from genome assembly GCA_003254865.1 of Dryas drummondii. Classification (NCBI taxonomy): domain Eukaryota; kingdom Viridiplantae; phylum Streptophyta; class Magnoliopsida; order Rosales; family Rosaceae; genus Dryas; species Dryas drummondii. Next base: position 258,730 of record QANW01010048.1, on the reverse strand, counting down.
CTACCCTTTCAACTATTGTATGGTTGATGTTATGTTACCAAGCTATTTGAATCACATTCAAATAAAACCTCACCTTATTACTGATTTGGATTATCTAAATCACAATCTAATAAGAATTCACCTAATTCTGATTCGAATCAAAAGTTTGGCAAAGCTAATTTCTCAGTTATGCTTAGATTAAGAATACTGCACACCCCATAGGGCCACAGCATTGGGAACAGGACAAATCAGACATCATAAAGAACTGTTGAAAAGCAGAGACTGCTAACACAAATTCCCCAAGTTCCAAGAAACCATTGAATCATACAAATCATAATGCATTTAGACATTTCACATGAGAAAAGAAATCTATAATTTTATTTTATTTTACAATGCAAGTGAACTTGTGAATTCATGCAGAGTAACATACAAAAAACCTCCAACTCAAATACTTCTTCAAAATTGTCTTAACTTTTTAGGCAAAAATTATAAGCACTGATAGTTTTAATCTCATTAGGTGAAACAATGAGTCACCAGTTTAAAGAATATAATGTTAAAACTATAAAGCAAGGAAACCTCCTCATCAATGGTCATGTTTGATGGTTGAACTTGTAAAACTAATATATTCCCTACCTCCTCTTGTTTTTCTTTTTTCCCTTCACTTGTTTCTCTAAACTTCTAATCCTTTGACTAAGATCTGATGCCGATGATATTCCTCTGTCTAGAATCTTTGATGGTTCAACAGATGATGAGGTAGGTTCTTGAGTCATTGCAGTGGGTCGTTTCAGTGCTGGAAACAGCGAAAATGCAGGTTGTGATGCTTGTGGAGCAGGAGCAGTACTAGGCATCTCAGGAAGACCCAAGGCCTTCTTCACCCCAGGATATTTAAGCACTGAAATCAAAATGCAGAACCAATTTATTAGGGTAAAAGTGCACCGAACTTTCAGGATAATAAGACAAGGTATTCATTGAAACTCTGAAGCTGCATATATAATGTGCACATCATATCACTAGAACAGCTTCAACTTTCCTAACAATATAAAGGATGAGGAAAAAGGAGAGAGAGACAGAGACAGAGAGGGCTCCATTGTTCATAAAACATAATCTAAAAGTACTCACCCAGTCCATACATGAGCGAAAACAAGTTGGATGTAACCCAGTAACAAAATATAGCCTGCAGAGATAATATAGACCAAGTAAAATTAATCATCAGCCTGTCTTCCAAGTATATGATAAACTTTCTCTTCATGTGAGTTTGGTTGATAACATAAAAGTGAAACAAACCCAAAACAAGAAAACATACTTAAAAACAAAATTTAATCACCTTACTTATTTCTGTGCAGGTAACTATCATTATTTTTTCTTAAAAAAAAAAAAAAGGAACAAAAAGGTCCATATACTTATCTAGATAGTTTCACACAAAGAATAAGCAAAACAAAATTTATAATGACTGAAAAGGTCCATATACTTATCAAGATATGAACCTCCACAGAGCCACATCATGCAGAACAATGAACAGTGCAAGATGCTTTGAGGAACAAAAATTGACAGTGCAAGACCTGGCAAATTACACATGCACCTCTTGGGAATTGAACCCTGGAAGTCAGCCTCCACCCTGGTTATTAAGGAGGAGGCGCCATTAGGCCCAAAGCCATTGGCTTGACAGTGGAAGACTTATTCACATCTATTCTAGAAATGACAGGAGAGAAGCTCATATAGAATATATAGCACAAGCAACTACAAATTAGCTTACCTTTGGAAAGCTCATGGTAAAAGGAACTGTAAGAACAGCAAGGCCTCTTGAAACATTTTTCATGGTGCCAGCAGCAGAATTTCCCTCCATACCTTCTTGCAAATTGCACTAAAGAACAAAAGTAAATATTTTAATTCCTAAATTGGTATACCAGAGTTTCTGACGCATCTGATTGCAACCTTCCCACCCCAAAGAAGAAAAATAAATAACAAGAGCTCATAAATGGAACAGAAAAGAAGAAAACATTGCAGTTGGCTACCTCCACGGTTAGTAAGAATGTCAATGCTGCCAAAACTGGAAAAATGTACATACTATCTGGAGTTGTCAGATCAAGAAACCAGTAGGCGCCACCACTTTTAAAGGATGGCACTTTCTCTGCCATGTTTGTTACCTGCCAAACAAAAACAAGGCATTCTTGAGACATCCAAAGACCAAATCTAAAATCAGACTTTATCAGTTGGAAGATGTTAAGAGAGAGATCTTACGGCGAGGAAAAAGCTGACAAAGACAGGACCTTGAATCAAGAGTCCCTTGAGTGGAGTGAATAGACTAACGCCATGTCTGCAATGCCCAAATCAAAATAACAAAATGAAAATGCTCAAGAAAAAGAAGACGTGCCATAGGGGAGAATTGGTACTTGCAGAAATACTTAAAAAATAAAATCTCAAGAGCGGATGACCGCCCTTTTTTTCCTAGGGTGTAGAATCGCTTGTGGAGGTTTGATGTAGGTTTTAACTCTGCAATTTTGGGCATAGTTAAAACCTAATTTCAAACCGACAAACCAGGTGCCCAGCTATCGGAGCTAAACATATTTGCACTTCCGATTACTAGGGGCGCTGCTAACATGTTGCGGATGTCCATTTTAGAGACGGACTGTATATGTATATACATATCATGATGCGAAACCAATTCATAAGAAGAAAATGGATAAGTAAACAAGAAGTTTTTTTCCCAGGACACATTTGCACTGGATGTCATATTTCATTTGTCAAATTATAATATACACTAGTAAGGTGGAATGACACAAAAGGGTTCGCACTGCCAGTCAACATAGTTTATAGTTGGGAAGCACAACAGAGAATTTGTACAATAGAATGTTTTATTTATATTAGATGCTTATGTTCCAACCATTTTATATACCTCTGTCCAAGCTCTATTATAACCACATGCAATACACATAAAAAAAAAAAAAGAAATTGGTTTAGATTCCTCTTACTGCCACCAAGAAAAAGTTGCTTACTTATTAAATAGCTCCTGAACTTTCTTTTGACCTTCAGCCACTGCTGCGGGATCCATACTCTGAAACAAGAGGAAAGAACATTGATAAACATGCTTGAAGGTTTTCTAAATCCCCCATGGGGACATCTAAGTAAAAGAATTCATGCTCATCCCTACTTCAAGCCTGGATGGTGTTCTCTTAAGTTTCCTAGTGGAAAGAGTCATTTCTTAAAGCATCTACCATCCTATTACATTCATGAGAGAAATTGACATGATCAGGTAGAAAATAGACAACCACAACAAAAATAGTGTCTATAATAGCAGAAAGAGATTGCTCTTGCAAAGGTGACCTTGTTGTGTTGAAAATGCAACTAGTTAGTTCTTAAAGCAGAGACATTAGATATATCAACCCCCGCCCCAAAAAAAAGAAAAGAGAAAAGAAACTTGTAGTTAATCATACATTATGCATAAAAGAGTGGATGGGTTACTTATGACAGGATAAGTGAAGGCTGTGTTTTTAAAACCTGATAACTTTTCCCAATTAAAACCCACAGAGATGTCCTGTGTAGGAGAGACTAATTCATGTATTAAAACATACTGGTATCATTTGTAAGTTAATAAGTGGTATCATAACAAGAATCAAGCATTATACCTTCTCATTCATCTCTTGCCTAAGTTCCTCCAGATGAGGCTTTAGGAGCTGCAGAAAGCACACAAGTCAAGAGAAGAACTAGTCTAGGAGAGGAAAGCAAACACTTGCTATGAGAATAGTCACTTAAAGTTCGCAACTCCAAAAAATCACTGAGAGACTTCACACAAAGTGGAAGAAAGAGAGCAGCAGGAACTGGTTGGCATGCTTGATGTAATTGAATAAAAGTTTAGAAGAAATGCATCAACAACAACAAAACTTACAGTGAGTTTTGAGGTTGCTTTAAGTTGATTAATTAAAAGTGGAACTGTGCAAGTTCGGATCAAAAGAGTTGTTACCGCTATGGAAGCCCACCTGAAATAAGCATCAAACAGAATAAAATACTTCCATAATGTAACGCAATATCAAAATCCATCATACCCACTAAATGCTGCTAAATCTATTCGCTCAATAAGAAACAACTTTAGAAAATCAACTAAAACGAATGAATTTTGTTTCCATTTAATCATGTCCAGAACAAATTCAAAGATTGGCCTCAGCCATTTTCCTACAAGTCCCTACCTTTTACATGGGTTTCTTTATTTTCATAGAGCCTAACAATAAAATCACACCGAAAATAACAATTTAAAAAAAAAAAAATGCAAATAACTTCTAACCAGTTGAAGCCAAGACTAGTATGCACAAATTCAATGAAGTACTGCAAGCCCTTAACCGGTAAGAATGAATCTGCCGCCGCAATCGCCACTTCGTTCACCGCCGGCAGCTGAGAAGCCACGTCCACCACCGTCGTGTCCGATAGAACAACCCCCGATACATCATTCATCAGCTCAATCTTATCGGAACCTTCGCCAATCGCCGTCGACATGTACCGAGAGAACGCGAACCCAGAAGGGGACGAAAGCCGAGCATTCGAAATCCTCCTACTATCTTGAGCAAAACCGCCAAAACCAGATACTCCGCTCAAATTGCTCCCGAAAAACCGCTTCTGGTTGAGAAACTGATTCAACTTAGGCGACGAAACGTGTTCTGAAACGACGTCGTGCTTGCGGTCGTCGTCGTCGCGGAGAATGTGAGTGATGGACGGATGGTGCTGGTTTCGCCGAGCTATACAACTCGCTCCGGTCGAGAGGCTTCGCCGATAAGCCATTGATGTATATGTATGTATATGGCTGTGTATGAATACCTACCTCTATAGAACAGATTTCAATAAATTAGGGGAGAAATGAAATCTTTAAACCCTAATAAAACCCTGACAGAATCTTGAGGGTAGTGGATCTTGAATCTGATTAGATTTTGGTTTCCATGATTGTCAGAGAAGTATTGAGATTTTGACCGTACGAGGGAGAGAGTGAAAGAGAAAGAGACAGTCGAAGGTTGTCTGTCTGAGAATGTGAGCTGATGAGTTGAGGAGAGCAATGGCGGTTCTAGGTTTGTTCCCGGTGTTTTATGGTACAGTTCGTTATAGTTTTAGTTACATTTTAACCGCCACCAATGACCATGGATCTCACTTTTATCATCTAAAAAATAAAAACAAATTACACATAAGTACCTCAAGTTTATCCTATATTTCAATTTAGTATTTCAAGTTTTGAAAGTTACAAGTTAGTACCTCAATTTTCATTTCGTGACAACCACATACCTCCATTAGCTTTTCCATCTGAGAGCCCGTTAACCACCTACGTGGCATTAAAAAATGCCACATAAACAAAAAAAAATAAAAAAATCAATAAACTTTTAAAAATAAAATAAATAATTATGAAAAAACAAAAAAAAATAAAAACCCTAATAATTAAATTATAAAAAACAAAAAAACATTTATTTTATTTCTCTCCATCTTTCAGCTGCCGCCGCCCCCCCTCGGCAAAACCACCCCATCTTCTTCTTCTTCCCCAACAAATCAACCCAAACCATCAAAAAAATCAAAAAAATCATCACAAATCAACCCAAAATCCATTCCCAATACACCCAAACCCACAACCCCTCCTTCTTCCCCACCCAGCAACCCCTTCTCATGTCCCAACCAATAGCCACTCCCCAAAACCCGAGCAACCCTCTTCCCTCCCAGCCACACACCCCGCCGCCAAACCACAACCCAAAACCACCACCTGAGACCCACACAAGTCAACCTTCATTCCTCCATTGTGCTTCTGCAACTCAAAACCAGAGACCCACAACGCACCACCCAAGACCCACTCGAGCAACCCTCCTCCCTCCCAGCCACACACCCTGCCACCGAACCATAACCCAAAACCACCACCCGAGACCCACCCCAATCCACAACCACCACCCGAGCAACCTTCCTCCTCCCAGCCACACAAATCAACCCACCACTCGAAACCCCAAAACCCGAGCAACCCAAGACCCACCCCAACCCATAACCACCACCCAAGCAACCCTCCCTCCCAGCCACACAAATCAACCCACCACCTGAAACCCCAAAACCCGAGCAACCTGAGACCCACCAGTCACCGGAGAAAGAGAGAAGGAGAAGATGAGGGTGGTCTCGTTGGAGATGGGCGCCGGAGAAAGAGATCGGGAAAAGAGAGAAGTAAGGAGAGAGAAGAGACAATCGCGGAGGGGGGGAACCCGAGACCCACCAGTCACCGGAGAAAGACAGAGGAAGAAGATGGGGTGGTCTCGCCGGAGATGGGCGCCGGAGAAAGAGTGACATAAGCGGGGGGGGGGGCGGCTGAGAGATGAGAGAAATGAAAATTTTTAGGGTTTTTAATTTTTTTGGTTTTTATAATTATTTATTTTATTTTTAAAAGCTTATTGATTTTCTTTATTATTTTTTTTATTTACGTGACATTTTTTAAATCCACATCAGCGTGCCACATAGGCGGTTAACGGGCTCTCAGACGGAAAAGCTAACGGAGGTATGTGGTTGTCACGAAATGAAAGTTGAGGTACCAACTTGCAACTTTTTAAACTTTGGATACTAAGTTGAAATATAGAGTAAACTTGAGGTACCTACGTGTAATTTGCTCAAAAAAAAAAATGTGTAAATGTATCACCTGAATTAAAAATTTATTGTAATGTATCACTTGACCTTCATTCCGTCATAACTTATGTTAAAAAAAATTATGTGCCATGCACATGACCCTCTTTTCAAGGGTTTTTTCGTCATTTTATGCCCAAAGAAGGTTTCTCCATCCCTGAGCTTTCTTCTCTCCTTCTTGGGCATGGCAAATCTGCCATTACCAGCTCCCCATCGCCTTGAACCACCTTGAATTATTGAAACAGATGCCTTCGACCATGAATTTTAAAACGTCAAAACATGACTTTGAATGTCACTAGGTACAATTTGAAATGCACAAAGAGTATAAACATTTAAAATACATCGAGGTACGAACTAAAATTCTCAAGAAATGACTTGAAATGCCCTAAGAAACTACATGAGAAACTCTAGGGTATGACTTGGGAAGCGTTAAAACATGACTTGGAATGTCACTAAGTATAATTTGAAAATTTAAAATCTCTCGAATTACGAATTGAAATTTTAAACGAACGATTTGGGATGCTCTAAGTAACGACTAAAGATACCCTAAAGAACGACTTAAGAAACTCTAGGGTTTGACTTAGGAATCGTCAAAACATAACTTGTAATGTCACTAGGTACAATTTGAAATGTATCAAGGGTATAAACATTACTATCATTTTAGGTAAGAATTGAAATTCTCAAGAAACGACTTGAGATGGTTTAAGGAACGACTTGAGATGTTATAAAGAATGACTTGAAAAACTCTTGGGTATGACATGAAAAACGTCAAAGCATGACTTGAAATGTCACTAGGTACAATTTGAAATGCATCAAGGGTATAAACATTTAAAATATATCAAGGTACGAACTGAAATTCTCAAAGAACGACTTGATATGCCTTAAGGAACGACTTGTGATGCCCTAAGAAACGACTTAAGAAACTCTAGGGTATGACATGGAAAACGTCAAAATATGACTTTGAATGTCACTATGTACAATTTGAAATGCACCAAGGGTATTAACATTTAAAGTAACTCGAGGTACAAACTGAAATTCTCAAGGAACGATTTGAGTTACCTTAAAGAACGACTTGAGATGCTCTAAAGAACGACTTGAGAAACTCTAAGGTATGACATTACTCTAAGGTATGACATGAAAAATGTCAAAACATAACTTTGAATGTCACTAGATATAATTTAAAATGCACCAAGGGTATTAAAATTTAAAATACCTCGAGATACGAATTGAAATTCTCAATGAATGACTTGAGATGCCTTAAGGAACGACTTAAGATGCCCTAAAGAACGACTTGAGAAACTATAGGGTATATCATGGAAAATGTCAAAACATAACTTTGAATGTCACTAAGTACATTTTGAAATGCACCATTAAAATTTAAAATACGTCGAGGTACGAACTAAAATTCTCAATGAACGACTTGGGATGCCTTAAGGAATGACTTGAGATGCTCTAAGGACCGGACTTGAGAAACTCTAGGGTATGACTTAGGAACCGTCAAAACATTACTTGAAATGTCATTAGGTACAATTTGAAATGCACTAAGGGTATAAACATTTAAAATCTCTCGAATTACGAACTGAAATTTTCAACCAATGACTTGAGATGCCCTAAGAAACGACTAGAGATGTACTAAGGAACGGCTTGAGAAACTTTAGGGTTTGATTAGGAAAGCGTCAAAACATGACTTGTAATGTCATTAGGTACATTTTGTAATGCACCAAGGATATAAACATTAATATCCATCGAGGTACGAATTTAAATTTTCAAGTAACGACTTGAGATGTCCTAAAGAACAACTTGAGATGCCCTAAGGAATGACTTGAGAAACTCTAGGGTATGACTTGAGAAGCGTTAAAACATGACTTTGAATGTCATTAGGTATAATTTGAAATGCACCAAGTGTATAAACATTTAAAATAGCTCGAGGTACGAACTGAATTCTCAAGGAACGACTTGAAATGCCTTTAGGAACGACATGAGAAACTCTAGGGTATAACATGGAAAACGTCAAAACATGACTTTGAATGTCACTAGATACAATTTGAAATGCACCAAGGATATTAAAATTTAAACTACCTCGAGATACGAACTGAAATTCTCAATGAACAACTTGGGATGCCTTAAGGAATGAGTAAAGTTGCCCTAAATAACGACTTGAGAAACTCTAGGGTTTGACATGGAAAACGTCAAAACATGACTTGGAATGTCACTTGGTACAATTTGAAATGCATCAAGGGTATAAACATTTAAAATACCTCCAGGTACGAATTGAAATTCTCGATAAACGACTTGAGATCTCTTAAGGAACGACTGCAGATGCCCTAAGAAACGACTTGAGAAACTCTAGAGTATGACATGGAAAACATCAAAACATGACTTTGAATGTCACTAGGTACAATTTAAAATGCACCAAGGGTATTAACATTTAAAATATCTTGAGATACGAACTGAAATTCTCGAAGAACAACTTGAGATGTTTTACGGAACGACTTAAGATGCCTTAAGGAACAACTTGAGAAACTTTAAGATATGACATGGAAAATGTCAAAACATGACTTGGAATGTCACTGTGTATAATTTGAAATGCACAAAGGGTATATACATATTTAAAATACCTTGAGGTATACATATTTAAAATACTTCGAAGTAGGAACTGAAATTTTTAATGAACGACTTAAGATGTCTTAAAGAACGACTTGAGATGCGCTAAGCAACGACTCGAGAGACTCGAGATGCGCTAAGAAACGACTCGAGAGACTCGAGAAACTCTAAGGTATGACATGAAAAACGTCAAAACATAACTTGAAATGTCACTAGATACAATTTGAAATGCAATAAGGGTATAAACATTAATATCCCTCGAGGTACAAACTAAAATTCTCAAGGAATGACTTGAGATGCTCTATGGAACGACTTGAGATGATATAAGAAACGACTTGAAAAATTCTAGGGTATGACATGAAAAACGTCAAAACATAACTTGGAATGTCACTAGGTACAAGTTGAAATGCACCAAGGGTATAAACATTTAAAATACATTGAGGTACGAATTGAAATTCTCAAAGAACAACTTGGTATGTCTTAAGGAACGACTTAAGATGCCCTAAGGAACGATTTAAGAAACTCTAGGGTATGACATGGAAAACGTCAAAACATGACTTTGAATGTCACTAGTTACAATTTGAAATGCACCAAGGGTATTAACATTTAAAATGCCTCGAGGTGCGAACAGAAATTCTCAAAGAACGACTTGAGATGCCTTAAAGAACGACTTGCGATGCCTTAAAGAACGACTTGAGATGCCCTAAGGAACGACTTGAGAAACTCTAAGATATGACATGGAAAATGTCAAAACATGACTTTGAATGTCACTAGGTATAATTTAAAATACACCAAGGGTATTAACATTTAAAATAACTCGAGGTACGAACTGAAATTCTCAATAAACGACTTGGAATATATGCCTTAAGGAACGACTTAAGATGCCCTAGAGTTTCTTAAGTCGTTTCTTAGGGCATCTCGAGTCATTCCTTAAGGCATCTTGATCGTCGTTCCTTAAGGCATCCCAAGTTGTTCCTTGAAAATTTCAGTTCGTACCGCGAGGTATTTTAAATATTTATACCCTTAGTGCATTTTAAATTTTAACTAGTGACATTCCAAGTCATGTTTTGACGTTTTTCATGTTATACCCTAGAGTTTTTTAAGTCGTTACTTATGGCATCTCAAGTCGTTCCTTAGAGCATCCCAAGTCGTTCATTGAGAATTCCAGTTCGTACCTAAAGGGATATTAATGTTTATACCCTTGGTGCATTTCAAATTATACCTAGTGACATTAGAAGTCATGTTTTGATGCTTTCCATGTCATACCCTAGAGTTTCTCAAGTCATTCCTTAGGGCATCTCAAGTCGTTTCTTAAGGCATCCCAAATCGTTTCTTAAAAATTTCAGTTCGTACCTCGAGGTATTTTAAATATTTATACCTTTGGTACATTTCAAATTGTACCAAGTGACATTCCAAGTCATGTTTTGACATTTTCTATGTTATACCCTAAAGTTTCTCAAGTCGTTTCTTAGGCCATCTTAAGTCATTACTTAAGGCATCACAAGTCGTTCATTAAGAATTTCAGTTCGTATATTTTAAATTTTAATCTCTTGTTCATATAACTAAACGCTAAACGATTTTTGATTTAGTTAATATTTTTGTAGATATGATTTTGAAAAAGTGATATAGGAAATAAACAATTTTGATTATAAGATTACACTCAAGAATGAACAGAAGATGGAATAGAAAAAGCACAAAGATAATGCAGAAATATGAAAAGACAACCAACTTTATTAAAAACATTTTTATCTGTAATAAAATCCCTTTTTTATGGATCAAGTAGTACTAGAGGGACTAATTCGTATTTCAACTTTTTGGATTCCATTTGAAGTGACAATATTTTATTTGTTGTAAATAAATGAATTTCAAAGTCAACTCAATTATGAATATATGATCATATTAATTGGCACATCACTTAGGATCCAAAAAGTTAAAATAAGAATTTGTGTCTCAAACACAAATAAGATAACAATGGCCATGATCTTTGGTTAGATGAGCCAGGTTTGGCCTCATTTCTAAATTTCTAAGGGTGTACAACTTCGAACTAAGTTGCTAATTAAGAGAAGTTTATATACATATATATACGTTTTGCATTTTAGATTCATATATAGAGAGAGCAATATATCTTTAAAAAAAACAATCAAAACAATCTTTTCTTTCATTGAAGATTACTCAATCAATTTCTCAAATTTTTTCACCCTCCTGTTGATTTCGACAAAGTGGGCAAGTGGGATTCATTCCAAGCCACTGATCAACGCAACTAGCATGAAAATAATGGTTACATTGTGGGATAGTCCTCAATGTTTCCTTGGGCTGGTACTCGCACAAACATATAGGGCATGTGTTGTCATTGGGATCAGGCAATTCAAAAGTCTCACCAAGCTGAGTCTTGGGATATGACTCGATGGTCCGACTATCAAGACCTGTTATGAATACAGGAGGTCGTTGATTCAATACTATGTTGGACAATTCTGAGATGAGGTGACTGTCGAGGCCCATTGTGACTCCAGGAGGTTGTCGATTGGATACAGTAGTGGATAATTCTGTGGTGGGTTGATCGGATCGACCACGTGCCCTCTTCCTGTCACAAACATAAAGTACAATCCCAATGATGCAGCATAGCGCTGGAATTCCCGTGCCTATTAGTATGTCGTCGTACTTTGAAGCTGTTGAGAGACCAGGAACTGGAAGGGTTGAAATTGCAACATTGAAGGGTTGAACTGGAAGGGTTGCACTCCATTAGTTCAAGATAATAATATATATATATATACATATATACAAATTTTCTCGACTTAGGGATTGATAAATTTAGAGCAATTGTAAAGAACAATATATGGTCACCATGTATTAAGTTCAAGAGCATAGTTCTAAGTTGGCTAATCCGTACTACGTACGTAGAACACACCCATACCCAAAGGAAATTAAGTAATGATATCCTTGTTATAATTAACTTGGAACAAAATATTTTTGGGTTAGCAACATCACTAATTAAATAAAACTGTTGAGTGTAAATAAGTGTCTGATTGATGCTCAAAATTTGTCTAAGAATATTACTTGTAAGATAAGCTTACCAGGTTTTGGAGGAGCAAAGCACTGAATTGGCAAACTTGTAGTTGTAGCATTGTGGTCCAACCCACAAAGAAGACCAACTGCTTCGCAAGAACGACAATCAGGCACATTCCATGTCAACAAAGTACCAGTACTGTGCCATTCAAATGAATTCGGAACCATAGCTGTCGAAATCACAGTGCAGATAGACTTCCATAATTCCCGATATGGCGATAACCAAGTCATTGGCACAGAAATTACTTTGTAGTTATCCCCACTGAGGCAATAGATAATGGGAAAACCAAATATTGTTGATTGTGAGGTGGAGGAGCAGTTGAGGAAGGTGTAGTTTTCTAGTCTGACTAAGTGTGAGAAGGGTGAGCCAGTGATATTTACGTCGTGGTCGAGGAACCTTTTTGCGAGGCAGTTGTTGGGGTCGTCGATGGTTACAATTTGGTCCCTGTAGTTGATCGACACGACATTGAAGTCCCCGGAGGATGGGAGAGTGAGGATGGTTTGCGCATGCCATGCCGTAATATTAATTTTGCATGTGAGATTGAATCCTGGATACCCACAAGGTGAGGGTTGGTAGTCTTGTAGCCGGAAAGGCAATCGAACCACCGAAAGTCCACCACATGTGACTAGAACACAGGTGGTGTGGGGGTGGTGGTTGCTATGTGAGGAAGGAAGAAGAAGAAGAAGAATAAGAATAACAAGGTGAAGCTATCCAAGGTAGCCATATGATCATGAGCGAGCTAGATATTTGGTATTTGGGTAATGACCGGCCATAAAATATGACTGTGTGACAATAAACCCAATAAACCACATCCTTTTCAAATTTCATTAATTAAAGGGCCTAAAGACACATAGTAAACAAACAATTAATAAGTTAAACAAACTCATATATGGCATACTTTCCTAACTGCAATCGCCGCCACTTGGTTCACTGTGCTGGCACTTGAGAAGATACCGCGCGATGCTAGCTAGCTTGTAGCGTTGTGTTTGATAGAACTGACAACCATATACTTCTCGAAGTGTTACAACTTACAACAAAAAGAAAAAAGAGATTTTGGTTAAGAAAATGATTCGATTTTGGTGAGAGACTAGAGAATGTAACCAGTTATTATAATAGGAGAGAGAGAGAGAGAGAGAGAGAGAGAGAGAGAGAGAGAAGAGTTTATGTTTGTGTGGTGTGAGAGTGTGAGCTAAGTTGGTACCATATATTATACTATTTCTCTAATAAATTTGTGAGACCCCCTTGTACATTGTACAAAAATTGTTATACAATTAGTTTTATTTGTCATTTTATGGCACTTCGTTGCCCTTCTATTAAAGCCAAATTAGTCATATGAATTAGCAGTTTTTAATTAATCCATCTACCCTATTCTTTGAAACTGCTAGAATATTTCAACCAAATAATATACGCACTAATTTCAATTTGGGTTAGTACTAGTTTGTTCATGGCCTCATGGGTTTATATACTACTACTAGTACTAGTTAGTACTCGTTTTGCATTTTAGATTCATAGCTTCAAATTTCCAAACAAAGCAATGCTATATATAGGAAGTACATCATCTAACCAAAGAGAAAAAAAATCTTTCTATATATCTGACTCATCATCTGTTATCCCTAATCTATCAAAGTACATATATTTATATTTATATATCATGTATATACAAAATACATATCTTTTTTATTCAATAAAGGTATACTTATAGTTGTACAGAACAATCATGTCTCAATCACTCCATGACTTTCTTTACCCTCTTGTTGATTTCGACAAAGCGGGCACGTCGCATTCATTTTAAGCCACTCGTCTATGCAACTAGCATGAAAACAATGGCTGCATTCTGGTATAGTCCTCAATGTTTCCTTAGACTGGTACTCACACAAACATATTGGGCAAGTGCTGTCATTGGGCTCAGGCAATTCCCAACTCTCACCAAGCTGAGTCTTGGGATATGACTCGATGGTCGGCCCATCAAGGCCCATTATGATTACAGGAGTTCGTTGATCCGTTATAGTACTGGGTAATTCGCTGGATCCTGTCAGAAACATAAAATAAAAGCCCAATGGTGCCGAATAGCCCTGGAATTCGCAGACCTACTAATATGCCATACTTTCCAGCTCCTGAGTGAAGTTTAAATACTGAATTTGCAACATTCAATTGCATATAATTCCATCAGTTCAATATACATATATACATCAGTTCAATACAAGAGACAGAAACTATTATTTCAGAGTTGTTATTAGAAGAATGAAATACTGTCACTTTAGTTGGGATTTAAACTATAATAGTTGGTGTTTGTACGTAGTACTACTCTATGTAGCAATAATATTACTGATCGTAAAACATACCGAGGAGTTTTGAAGAATCAATGCACTGAATTCCGGAACTAATTAATTGTAGTGCCCACTGCTGAGGCAAAAGATGATAGGAAAAGACCATAATGTTGATCCTGCTGTGGACGAGCAGTTGAGGAAGGTATAATTCTCAGGGGCATTCATGTATGAGAAGGGTGAGGGGTACGGTCAAGATTGATGTCATTGTACATAAAACGTTTAGGGAGGCAATTATCGGGGTCATAGATCGATACAATTTGGTCCTTGTAGTTTAGGTCGAGGACGGTGAAGTCCCCAGAAGATGGGAGAGTGAGGATGGTTTGGAGTTGGTTGTTGCATGAGAGGTCGAATCCTGGATACCCACAACTTGAAGGTTGGTGTGGAGCCACCGCATGTGGGGGTTGCTATGTGAGGAATAATGAAGAGGAAGAATAAGAAGAAGGTGAAGATTTCTAAGGTAGCCATATTATGAGCTAGATAGCTTAGGGCGGTGAAAACTAAACAATTAAAGTACCATTTGGGTATAGTCAATATGTATGACTATATGAGGTAATGACCGGTCTAGCTATCATGACTGTGACAATAAACCCAATAAAATTAACCACATCCTTTTCATGGTTTCTCATTAATTAATTGAAGGCATATCTATAGTACGTAATTGTATAATATATAATAATGCAATCATGGATAATAGTTATGTGTTTCCGTCTAACCATAAATATATTATATGTGTACAAATCAAATCACAGTCGTACGTGTAGATGAAAGTTTTTTATGAATGTAAATTGAATGGAAAAAAAATGACAAGTAAAACAATATATAGATCAAATTCTATAGTGATGCCCAAAGAAAGAAAACAATGAATCATTTTGTCATTTGATTATTATTACAATTATTTTATATTTTGTTAAAAAAATTTGTGTTTGTCCATTTACAATTAGCTAATTAATAATTGACCAAACGATTTTCGATTTTATTTATTTTTTTTGCAAAAATAATCTTAATTTGAATAAGATATCTCTTTCATTCATTAAATTCTTAAAATATATATTTACAGTAGTACAGAAGAATCATGTGTCATTGACTCCATGACTTTTTCTAAGTTGAGTTCGACAAAGTGGGCACGTGGCATTCATTCTAAGCCACTGATCCACACAACTAGCATGGAAATAGTGGTTGCATTCTGGAATAGTCCTGATCGCGAGTGTGTCCTTGGGCTGGTACTCACACAAACATATAGGGCAAGTGGTGTCTTTGGGCTCCGGCAATTCCCAATTACTCTCACTAAGCTGAGTCTTGGGATATGACTCGATGGTCGGACCATCAAGGCCCACTTCTATCATGCGCCGTAGGTGCCACTCAAGATATTCCCTCATCATATCTCTATTGGATAATTCTGTACGCAGCTGGTGGTATTGACGAATATCATATGTGTTACGATGAACCCAAATGATGGCAAGTACTCGTAGACTTGTAAATCCCATAAATATGCCCAAGCCAACTAATCTCGAGGGACCTGAAAACACAGGAGGAATTGCAATATTGAATTGCATTCCAATATTAGTTCGTGATCATCATATATATATATATATATCATATATAAAGAGGAACCTACCGGATTCTGAAGAAACATGACCCCGTGCTTCACAAGAACGACAATTAGCCACGTCGTTCCATGTCAACGGAGTACCAAGCAGGTGCTCATCATCAACTAAGTACCAACCAGGAACCACAGCTGTGGAAATAACAGTGCAAAGAGACTCAATTCCACGGCACCCGTACGTGTTAACCTACTCGTCGGCATAGCAATGACCATGTAGTTATACCC
This sequence comes from Dryas drummondii, assembly GCA_003254865.1. Classification (NCBI taxonomy): domain Eukaryota; kingdom Viridiplantae; phylum Streptophyta; class Magnoliopsida; order Rosales; family Rosaceae; genus Dryas; species Dryas drummondii. Next base: position 242,310 of record QANW01010048.1, on the reverse strand, counting down.
ACTGCTGAGCAAGAGATAATGGGAAAAGACCATAATGTTGATTCGGTTGTCGACGTCGAGCAGTTGAGGAAGGTATGCTTCTCAGGGCCATTCAAGTATGAGAAGGGTGAGCCAGTGAGATTGATGTCGTGGTCGAGGAACCGTTTTGGGAGGCAGTTATCGGGGTCGCCAATCCATACCATTTGGTTCTTGTAGTCGAGGTCTTGGACGGTCAGGTCGACCCTCCGGGAAGATGGGAGAGTCAGAATTGTTTGACTTTTGCTGCTGCAGGAGATGGGATGATCAAATCCTCCATACCCACAAATTGAAGGTTGGTTAAGTTTTAGCCGGAAAGGGAATCGAACCAGCGGGCCACCGGAAGTGCATGTGGAACCACCGCATGTGGTGGTTGCTATGTGAGGAACAAGGAAGTGGAAGAATAAGGAGGAGGTGAAGAGTATTTCTAAGGCTGCCATATAAGTTATGAAAGAATAAGGAGGAGGTGAAGAGTTTTTCTAAGGTTGCCATATAAGTCATGAGCTAAAATTAATAGGGTGGTGAAAACTAGAATAAGTATTTGGATTAGATTTAGTCATATATGACTTAATCTACCCTCCTGTAGATTTCGACAAATCGGGCACGTCGCATTCATTCTAAGCCACTCGTCTATACAATTAACATGGAAATAATGGTTGCATTCTGGTATTGTCCTCAGCGTTTCCTTGGGCTCGTACTCACACAAACATATTGGGCAAGTGTTGTCATTAGGCTCCAGCAATTCCCAACTCTCACCGAGCTGAGTCTTCGGATATGACTGGATGGTCGGGCCATCGAGGCCCCTTGTGAGGAACGGAGGTTGTCGATTCGTTACAGCCGATAATTCTGTGACCGGGTGTTGGAGCCAACCACGAGCCCTCATCTTGTCACAAGCAAAAAGTACAAGCCCAACGATGCACATAACCCCTGGAATTCCGACCCCTATTATTATACCGTACTTTGAAACTCTTGATAGACCTGAAAGGAATGAACTGCATTCTATTAATTAATTAGTTCCATGGTCAAGTATGACAACATACAATTAGCATATATATATTCAATCTGATCCGCCCACACATAGGTGGAGATGAGGATCACAATTAACCAATCTTCGTTTGTCTAATGGTAGGATAGGTTTAATGAATTAGAATAGAGCCCGAATTTTGAATTAGAGTTGAAAATTGGTTCTATCCCCTCACCCCACATAAACACTATAAATAGGGGTGGAGTACTGGAGTGAGCATTAGATTTCACTAAAAAATTCCTAGAAATCAAATAAATTAATTTCTTTAGTACTCATTTCTCTCCATATATACATTCTTAATTCTGATCTAGTCCTAAGTACTGTTGGAGGTTTGTGGCTCGGGAGGCTAGTAACCAGTAAGGTGGTCATTAAAACAATTGTTTGGTTAATTTCCGCTAGATAAGTCCACAGGCTAAGTCCTAATCCCAAATTAGCTTAATTATGCAATTTCTTTGGTTACATATATACAACGTTGTAACTAATAAAACGTACCGGATTTTAAAGAACCATGGCACTGAATTTGCGAACTTGTTGGAGCATTAATGTCCAACCCACAAAAACGACCTTGTGCTTCACAAAAACGACAATCAGGATCGACCCATGCAAACTGAGCACCGAGGTCGAGACGCTGCCAGTCAAAAGAATTCGGAACCAAAGCTGTCGTAACCACAGAGCAATGAGCTGCCCACGGTACCAAAACTGGTGTCGGCACAACGACGACTTTGTAGGACCAACTGCTGAGGCAAGAGATGATGACTGGTGAAACCAATGTTCCCACCCATGGGTCCGAGGTGCACCTGAGCAACGTGTAGTTTTTAGGGGAGTACATGTATAAGAACGGTGAGTCTGTGATGTTGATGCCATTGTTGTGGAACCGTTTGGGGAGGCAGTTATCGGGGTCGTTGATTGATACTGTTTGATTCCGGTAGTTGATCGATAAGACCGTGAAGTTATCGGAAGATGGGAGGGTGATGATCGTTTGTTTTCGGTTGTTGCATGAGAGATCGAATCCTTGATACCCACAACTTGGGGATTGGTGCGTTGTCAGACGGAAAGGGAATCGAACCGGTGGGCCTCCGCGAGTGCATTTGGAGCCGCCGCAGGTGGCGGTGGTGGTTGATATGTGAGGAAAGAGGAAGAAGAGGAAGGAGAAGAAGGTGAAGGTTTCTAAGGTAGCCATATCATAAGCTAGCAGTAGTAGCATAGGACGGTGAAAACTAGAGATCGACCTAGCTACAACTATGACTGTGACAATATATATATATATAATAGACCCAATAAACCATATCTTATACATTACTTAAAGGCATAACAATCATATATGTCTGTCCATTGATCTCACCCCACGTTAATATATACAATAATTTTAGCAGAAGAATAAGGGGCCGGGCATCCCTTTAATTCTCTTCTTTAATTAAGGGCACTTAACAAAAATGTCTGTCTCACCCTAAACATATTATATACAAATCAAATCAAATCACAATTCACACGCCTACACTATACTTATACCAATAAATGCCAAAGAAATAAAATGATATGTTAAAACTTAAAAGAAGATGATGAAGACATCGAGGAAAGAAGGGGTGCAATTAATTAATATATTACCATTGATCCTTGAAATAGCAATTCATAGAAAATTAAAAATAAAAATCCGATATTGAAATATTAAATAGCTTATTGAAATTTATATAAATATCAAGAAATTTCGCCGAAAATTTCGTTTTTTTTTTTTGTGTCGAAATCGAAACACATGTTTGATAATTTTTCGGGAAAATTTCGCCGAAATTTATCAAAATTTATCGAAATTTACCGAAATTTTCGAAATTTTCATATTTTCTATTTTCTACAATTTCAGAAATTCACCAAAAATAGCTCGAGAATCCAAATAATTCACTGAAAAATTCTACGAACTCGTATTGATGAGTACTAATTTTCTATAACCTTAAAATAGTCAAATTGCTTTCAAAAAAATTATGAAAAATCCTACTCTTATAATTTAATTCTGAAAAAAATAATAATAGTCAAATTCTTGAATTTTCATTTTCTAAAATTCATTTCCACACAACTAAGCTCTAGAACCACAATCAAATATCTAAGTTAGTTAAAATAAATTTAAAGAAATTTCTAATTCCTTTAAACAAACCTTAAAACAAATTTGAAAAATTTAAGTAACAAAATTACCATAAGCCAAAATTTGGGTTATTACACTTAGTGAAGACAAAGCTTGGCTAAGTAAAAGACACGGGAAAAAAGGAAGGAAAGATAAAAAATAAAAAAAAGACTGAAGAGAGAGACACGGGGAAAAAAAGTAAAGGAAGAAAAAAAAATGAGGGAGGGTTTGGGGCCTTTGGGCAATTGGAAAGAAGAAAAAAAATTTGAGATTTCTTTTAGTTATTTTAAATCTTAAACTTTAATACATTTCTATATAAAAAAATAATTAAAAGTATCCTAAAGGACTTAAAACCTAATATTCTAAAAAATATAGAGTATATAGGGTTTAATGTATATATTATATATAGAGTATAAAGAGTATTAGGGTATAATGAATATATAAAGTATTAGAGTTTAGATTTTAGTGTATAATTAAATTATAGAGTATAAATAATATACTAATTTTGTTTATTCATTATACTAACTTGATTTAACAGCATTTATTTCAGCGCGCATTATATTCACCTTATATCACATGAAACCTATTATATAATTTGATTTCTTCAATGTTTTTTATGAATTCAGTAGATAATATGTTAAATAAACATATAGAAAAGTTTTATTCAAAATTTTCGTATTTTGATAGCAATTTCCGTCATTTGCATCTAATTTCTGTCGAAATTTAAAAATCTTCGAAATTTCCGTCTAAATTTCCATCGAAATTTCCGTCTAAATTTCCATCGAAATTTCCATCGAAATTTCCTCGAAACTCGAAATTTTATTCCTTGATAAATATATACTAATATACTATGGTTGACCCGATACTGAATAAATAGATGAACGAACGATTTACATAGGATACAAGCTCTCTGCTGGTTTTTCAATATTGATCTTGTGCTATTGTAGTATCAAACTTACAACAAGTGTCTCCAAAGAATCGACAAAGCCACCAGACTTTGTTTGGGATATTTATGTTTCCAATTAATTGTTCTAATTTACTTACACATATAATTGGCATGCATCTTTTAATTGCTATGGAGGAATAGGCATTTTGTTTTGTAGTGGTCCAATTCTTTTGTTTTGTCTTTTGTAGAGTCCGGCACGAGCGTAGCTTGTTTAAAGTTGGTTCGACTTGGCCCGGATTATACTTATAGGTTAAGTCGGGTCAAAGTTTTCTCTTCATTGGGCCGCCCAAGTCTGAAAAAAATTACGTCTTTAATTTATTAAATAATAAAAATAATTAATTGAATTGGTCCGAGCCCGACACAATTCATTATGCGATGGGCCATAAACAAGATTGGATTTAATGTTTAAAATAATTGGACCAAATTGGCCCGGCTCAATTATTAAATAAACCGGCTCAAATATAACATGAAATACGAATAAGTCAATTTTAAACGAATTGAGCCCATCAATTGTACACCTCTACTTCTGTCTATACCCCGAATAACTATTATGAACTATGTTATCGAGTGGAATAATTTATAATGCCAAAGGACAAAAAGTGAATGATTGCAGAAAAGGGTCTTACATGGTATGTCGGTGTGTCATTACTCATTAGAGATGAAAATGGTGACTAGCATGTGGGCTTTTCTGCTTATTAATTTGGGCATTTAGCAAGTGATTGAAGCTGAAACTTGGGCATTGTAGATGAGACTCAGGGTGACTTCGGAAATTATATATATATATATATATTTTTTGTAATACTGGAGGCAAATTTAACGGTAAGCCTTACATGAGTCTAGCTGCAGAAGTTTATGCATGGTATATAGTGCGTAGCTAGCGCTAGTCATGTCTACAGGGAGGTAAATTAATAGTATTTTCAATCATTTATATACATTAATTAATTCTAACATAGTACATGAACATAAAAGAAGTCTGTGAAATTAGAAGATCTTCAACATTTTGCGGTCCGAGACAATTATCTACTTCGCCTACCATCAGGGCCAATTCTATTAGCTAACCCATTAGATCATCAAGTTTAGTAAAGAATATTAATTAGTAGCTTATGTATAGAGCACTCATATGGAAAATAGGCGTATGCTCCCACATGGACCAGATAAAACCTAACATAATTGAATATTTTAGGCATTGTAAAAGAAAATAATAAAAATATATAAGAGATAGAAGAATAAGTGAAATAAAAATAAAGAACCAAATATAAAAAAGAACTAATTTTCCAATGGAAAATTGCTTTACAATCACTGTTGTCCCAAGGTTGAGTTTCATGATATTCTAGGACCAGCATGGAACAATCACGTAACAATCAGTCAATGATTTATTTTCTATCCTCTGGTGGCCGGTTTTCTACAAAATGGACACATTGCATTTCTTCTAAGCCACTCATCTATGCAAGTAGCATGGAAATAATGGTTGCATTCTGGTATAGTCCTGAGTGTTTCCTTGGGCTGGTACTCACCCAAACAGATAGGACAAGTATTGTCACTGGACTTGGGCAATTCCAAACTCTCACCAAGTTCAGTTTTGGGATATGATTCAATGGTCGGAGTATCAAGGCCCGTTGTTAGTTTGGCAACAGATATTCGATTGGTTAATTCTGGGATGGTTGGTTCGAGTCGAACACAAGCCATCATCATCTTGAATGCAAGCCCAATCATGAACAGTAGCCCTGAAACTCCCAGTACTCCTATCAGTACGCCAAACTTCTCAAGTCGTGTGAGACCTGAAAAGAGTGGAACCGACCGCAACATTAATTCCATTAGTTCATGGTGAAGTATGACAGCATTTATGGTGCATATATATATATATATGTAGCTATACTCATGAAATTAAAATGGGTACTTAAATTTTCAAATTGAATTCTCATTATAATTTTTTATGTCCGTAAATATATTGTGTATATCTACATAAATTATATATATTAACATATCAATTAATAACAATGTATGAGTGACATACAAGTGTGCGCACTTGAAGCCGCATATATATATATACTGTCGGGATATATAAAATACAAAATGTTTTGTGTTAATATCATCAATGCAATTACATTTTATTAAGTTGGTTATACAAAATGTTTTGTGTATCGGTTATACAAAATAATTTATCCCTATTAAAATACAACTTCTTAGAAAATCTTCTAATTACGAATAAATTTCTTCTCCATCTCACAGTAGTAGTAGCTCAAATTAAACTAGTAGCTCAAATTAAACTCATTCATGTTGAAGTAAATGTCTCTGTTCAAATCAGCTCAAGCCAAAAGTCTCTGCAAAAACCATGAGCTTATTTTGGCAGAGAGCATTAAACTGTACCCTTTTGGAATCTGTTATTACTTAGTTGTTAAGTCTTCTATTTTGAATGGTTGGATACTCAAGCTCACATGGATGGCTGAGATCACTAGCTTCCACAAGATATTTTTGTGTTAAAGCACTTTGTGCAACTTGATAAATTAATTAGTTGGTGAGATCAAAAATTAATTTCACAACACCAGAAAAATCTCTCTTCTCTCTCTGCATTTATTTGTGCTTGTTGTGCTTAGCTTGCATCTTCCATTCATTATGAGTGCGTGTGTGTAAGATTGCTTGTAAGCTTAGGATCAAATCCAACAATTCAAACAATTATATATCAGAGTAATATTTGATCAATAATAGAGGTACTAATTATGATGTGACATACGCACATATTCCTTTTAAAAAAAAAACAGACGCACACATCAGACTTCAGAGTAATATTTTCAATCTTCCATGCACCAGTAAAAACATATGTAATGTTATTCCACATATTGCTTGATTCTCATTACAATTTTCTTTTTCTTTTTCTTTTCAAAAAGAAAAAGGTTTATTGGCCGGTTTTAGATTGCAAATTCAAGAGAGGCCATGCAATCCTTTGAAAGGAGCCACATTTTTACTCAAGTATTGCCAGACTGTTGAACTCCTTCCCTTTAAATCTTCAGTCCCTGCACAAGAAACAAAAATCAGTCTTTCCTTTCACACACACTCACAAAAATATAAGCTATTGCCAAATTACTTGACCTACGTGTTTGGTTTAGATTCAGTTTGGCAACGTAAGATACTTATTTTGCCCAACTTTGTAGTAAGATTGAGAACATTATATGTGTATATATATATATATATTTTCGATGAAATCGTTTATTTGTTTTATTAAAGTTAGATATGCAAATGATTTTTGATTTGACTAATTTTTTGCAAAGATGATCTATTAATGAAAATGATTCTTGCAAATGATTCAGATCGATACAAAACGACTCGTGTGGGTCCCAACAAGATCATAGCTCAACATAAATAAGTTAAGATATACATTAATAGAAAGAGGCTATATATATATATATATATGAAAAAATAAAGTAGTATATATTAATATATATGGAAGAGAAAAGGCCGGTTAGCGAGAGAGTAGTGTTACTGGAACAATCTATGTTTTTAGGGATGGGTGGAAGCTAGATTGATGGATAAGCCACAGTTTTATCAATATTCCCCAACATCGATCATGTTTGCTGCATCCACGAGACACTGACAGATAGCCTGTCGATCCTCCTTGTCGTGCGAATACTTTCTCAGGTCCTTCACAGCATCGCAGCAATCCTGGCGTGGCCGAGCCTCCTGTTGCAGTAGGTAAGGAATGCAAGGGTCCACCTCATCGTAAATAGTATCGCAGGTCAGTGCACCCTTGGTTGACCAAGAAAGCAGTAAGATTGCAATGGCTATGATCATCTTGGTTTCATAACTCATTTTTTATTCGCCTCTCAAATTCTCATAAAACTTCAATCTCGATCAGTTGCTCAATTAATTTGTATGCGGCATGTGTTTAATTTGATGTTGCATGTATTTATAGGGGTATATATGTATATCAGTAATGTACGTTCATCCGCTCGATCACCTAACCACCCAATAATAAATTTGAATATAATCATGTGAATCTAATTAATGCTCTATATGGTAGGAAATACTGTTAAGACTAGAGAAACTTATATATATAATGTCTAATTTCATATGGTTGGAGACTTGGAGTACTGTTGTTGTCACACACTACGCATGCTCATCAAAACAAGGTAAAATATGGTTAATTAATTACATAACAAGTTTAGGCTGTTTAGCTAGGTACTGTTTACACCCATATTTAGTTTTGGGCCAAGTTCATGTCATCAGACCCAAGGTTTGGCAGAAGCTTAGTCTTGTTCGAATAAGAGCTCAATAACTAAGCCCAAATCCATGAAGTTACGAGATTCTAGAAGTTTCCTAATTGATTTTGCCAAGTTCTCCTTGGTGGAATAGGAGACTTAATCATGAATGAAGAAAGAGTACGTGCTTGGTGTGGAAGGAAAAACAAGCTAGAAGTAAAAGTTCAAGTAGGAAAGGAATTTCCTAGAGGATAAGGAGGTGATCACTATATAAAGAGGCACCGAACATGAAGAAAGCTCTCTCTTAATAACACGAAAACAATATACAATCAACACACAACGTACACTTCAGAATTTTTAAGATCTCAAACATCTCGATTTCTTAAGCTTTTAGGCATTTTTTCTTGTTTTTAGCTCTGCTAGGGTTTTATCTTGTTCAAATTTTAACTTTTCATTTCAAGTTTGTTTTTTATGAGATTTGTTGTTAGAACTTCTATTGTCACTCAAATTCAAGATAATTGAATTACATACACATTTTTCATCAGAGTTCACTGTTTGACTTACATTAATCTTATTACTTTTTAGCCTTTGATTCATACTTTTGATTTTGCAAACACAGTCATATATTGAAACTTACGATTTCTAAAGTCCTTGAGGATCAAGGCAAAGAAGAATCTAGATGAGATTTTTGTTCTTTACTTGTTGTGCAATCGTTAGATAAGAAGTTAGTTTTGGCACAGCAAATCAATTAAACACATAACATTCTACAACGGTTTCTCCGCTGAAGCAGTGGCATGCAGTCTGCAAATCAATCAAAGGACTACAGTGTTCTTATTGAAATTCTTGGTGATTCTTGTCATGAGTTTTAGGAGTAACAAGTATATATGTTTAATTATTCGTGGATAAATAAAGGAAAATGTTTTGCAATTAAATTTTTCATTAATGAGGTGAGTTTGGGGTTAATCCAGAGTTAGAATTTAAAAAACTGATAAAACCCTGGATCCACAACGTGAAGGTTGGTAGTTTGTTAGACGGAAAGAGAATCGAACCGGCGCTCTGCTAGCGGTCCATGCATGTTGATCCACCACAGGTGATATTAATTACTTGCTATGTGAGAGAGGAAGAAGACGTAGAATGTGAAGACTTCTGATATGTAGCCATATATGAGCCATGGCCTGTTAAAACTAGACCAAATTATTTGTGGGGTATTGGGCTCCGGACTATTATGACTGATAATAATAGACCCAATAAGCCAAATAAACCACATACGCATAGTATAAATTATAGTAATGCTAGCTAAAACATGATAATTATGTCTCCATCTCACCCCAAATATATTATATTCAAATCAAATGATGACAATATCAGAATGACTAATTCCATATTTGAATTCCTAAGCCGGCCTCATTCTCGTGAACCATAAAGGGAATTGCAAAACCTGAGATATTTGTAGTTAATTTTCTTGTTTGTTGGGCCCTTGTTCCCAGTCAACCAAAAAGACCAAATCATAATTTCGTAATTACGGTTTGAGATATTTTACGACTATGGCAGCATGACATCCTTAGTTTAATCTTCTCTTATTAGGAGGAAGGAAGATTTAAATTTGAGACATTTTCAATGCTGTAAAAAGAAATATCACAAAAGTAATAGCTAATCCTTTCTGATTATGCTAGTTAACCCATTACATTATCAAGGTTGGCAAATAATCTCTAGTTAAGAGCCATATGGAGTTTCATTTTCTTTACCTTGTAACTAATTAATTGATGCCATCCAAATTTTTAAATGGGGAGTAAGATTAAGAATCGGATATTATATATGTCAAATTAAGCTCATTCGGACTATATCGATTACTTAATATTTATTCAGTAATAGGAATACTGATGATGCAATGTTATTCAACATATCTTTTTATTGTCATTACACTTTTCTTCGCTTTATTCAAAGAAAAAAAGTTAATTTATTGGTTTTACAATGCAAATTTAAGAGAGGCCATTGCTTTGAAATTGAGGAACCCTTTTATTCAATTGCCAAACTGTGGAATTTTTGCCCTAAAATCTTCAAACCCTGCACAAGAAACAAAAATTCAGCCTTTTCCTTTCACACACCCTTTTATATAAAATATGCAAATGTCCTCTTGTCAATTCTACAATGTAAATATTATATGGTTAAATAACTTGACAACTTGTCTAACAAAATAAGCCATTTATATCTCAAATGACAGTGATTTTAGATTATTGGTTAAATTTATTCTTGCTAATTAATTATATGTGGGTCAGATATTTCAGTTTGACAACATAAAATGTTTATTTTGCCCAACTTTATAGTAACAGATTGAACATATCTCAAATGTATATATATGATATATCAATAATTAAATTAATTAGTATGTACATATATATATATGTGGAAGAGAAAGGGTTAACGAGAAAGTAGAGTTACTGGGAACAATCCATGGTACTAGAGATGGGTGGAAGATTGAAGGATACGCCACAGCTTTCAGGGAGAGTAGAAACGAGTGAAAAATCAATCGGCACCATTGTGTTTGCTGCAGCTGCAGCCACAAGACACTGACATATAGCCTGTCGATCCTCTTTGTCGTATGAATACTTGCTCAGGTCCTTCACACCATTGCAGCAATCCGCTGATGGCTGGTCCTCCACTTGCAGTAGGTATTCAAGGCAAGGGTTCACCTCATTGTACAGGGTATCGCAGCTGGGTGGTGCACTCATGGCTGACCCACAAACCAGCAGCATCACAATGGCTATCATCATCTTGCTTTGATGAGTACTCATATTTGGCCTCTCAAATTTTAATACAGCTTCAAACTAAGTTGCTGAATTAGTTTGTATGCTGCATGTGTTGCGATGCTAGTATTTATAGGGGTATATATGGTACTATTTAATTATGTTGTGATTAAGTACTTGATTAACTATGATCATGTGAATCTAATGCTCCATATGGTAGGGAATTTTGTTTAGACTAGACATGTATATATAAAATGCCTAATTTCATATGGTTGGGCTGTTGCTGTCACACTACTCATGCTCATCAAAACAAGGTAAAACTATGATCGAATTAACTAATTAAAGAACAAGTTCTGGTTTGTTTATCTGTGGATATATAAACGAACGGAAAATGTTTTGCAATCTAATTATTTTCCCAAATTTTTCATCTACTCTCTTATATGAGGTAACTTCATATATTATAGGATCCATGTAAATTAATCGGGAGTTATAATTTAGAAAAGTTTATCCTATAGCATCTTCCACAGTTCCACTTTTGAACACTGACATAAATTGACCATATTTAGCAATTCAAATGGTTATAATTTATACCAATTAATTAATTAAATACACAACAATCAATGCGATGACTTGAAGACAAGACCCAATTGATGGTTGCAGATTTGTAGTCCGGTATAATCCTTATTCCTTACTGTTTTCTTGGGCTGGTACTCGCACAAACGGACATATTGGGAAAGTATTGTAAGGGTGTCATATATTCCTAATTCCTTCATGCTGGAGTGGTAGTGGCAACATCTCGAGTTGCAAGCAGGGACGCAAGTTTTAATATGGGGTGTGTTGTAGTGCGCTATGGTGGACTAGAATGGGCTGAAGTGGGTTAAGCTTGGATGGACTGCGGTTAACCTCTCCAAAATAAAAAATTATATATAATTCCCCCCCTTTTCTAATGTAACCAAAAGAAATTGTGGCAGCATGATAGTGCCTACTGCCTAGTTAACTCATAATTACATGTAATTATCAAGGCTGGCAAAGAATCTTTAGTGGCTTATATTATATCACTATGGAATTTCATTTTGACATTTTATTTACCTTGTAGCTAATCGATCGATATCATCCAAATTTGTTATACATTCAAATTAAACTCATATATATTCAAACTATATTACTTAGTATAATGTGATAAAATTGGAAGGATACAGAGTATTTATTCAATAGTAGAACCGTAGAAGTACTAATTAATGATGTAACAGATACAAATATCAGAGTAAGAATTTCAATCTCCAACATGTTGCTATATTGTCATTACAGATTGGTGAAGTGAATCATTTTTTTTAATTAATTAACAAGAACTCAGAATCACCTCCCACAAAAGAGAGACTGAGGGCTACTAGACTAAATGATAATTGGCTTAAAGTGAATAATTATGGGATGGGTTGGTGAAGTCGTCGACCACTAGCCTTCGTGCTCAGTGCAAGCCCAAATTTATTAATTATTGCTTCAGTTAAAATTATGGAAGCTTGATAGTGCCACTTAAGCTATAATTACATTATCAAAGTTGGCAAAGAATCTTTAGCGGCTTGGTGCGGTAAGTGTGGAGCGGTACATATAGAATTTCATTTTCTTTACCATCCGCTTGATACAATTCATGTTTTTAAACGGGGAGTAAGATTACGAATCGGATGCTATATATATGTCAAAACCTTTATAATCTTAGAAGTAATATGCGATGTAACAGATGCAAGTATCAGAATAAGAATTTCAGTATTTCATGACTCAAACATATAATTTTATTCCACATATTGCAATGTTATTCTCATTGAAGTAATTTAAAAAGAATCAGTATTATTTGTTTTACATTGCACGTATTCTAAGTGAGGCCAATCCATTGGAACCACATTTATTCAAGTATTACCAAACTGCTGACTCAATTTCCTTTAAATCTTCAAACCCGGCCTGCACACAAAACAAACAAAAAAACAAAATTTCTTTTCATATATACATATATTATGATAAACTAGGTAGTCAAATTCATGTCCATATGTGAGTGAATATGAATGTGGATTCAAACTCGCAGTCTGTCAACAAAATAATATAAGGAATTGAGAGGTTTAGCAAAGAGTAATTACTTGGAACAATCGGTGCCATGTTTACTAAACATAGGTGGAAGTTTGACGGATATGCCACATTGTTGGGGGAGAGAAGAAATGCGTAAAAGATCAGCTGGCCCCGGGCCATCGGTGTTTGGTGGAACCATGAGACACTCACATACAGCCGTCCGATCGTCCTTGTGGTATGAATACTTGCTCAGGAGCTTCAAACCAGCACAGCAATTCTCTGGTGGATCGGCGTCCACTTGCATTAGGTAAGGAATGCAAGGGAACACCTCATTGAAGATGGTATCGCAGGAGGGTACACCCATGGCTGACCCACAAACCAGAAGGATAACAATGGCAATGATATTCATCGATATCCTGGTTATATTTGGCCTCTCCAGTATTCTAATTAATTAATTAGTTTGTATGTATGTATGCTGCTTGGAAATGTTACTATATATTTGTAGACGCATATATGTTATTGTTTATGTTGTGGTTAAGTACATGATTATCATGTAAATCCCGTGCTCTCCATATGGTTAAGACGTACTCGAGACTTGTACATATGCTGGGAAATGTCTACTTTCATGGCTGGGCTGTTGCTGTCATACTACTCATATGCTCATCAAAAGAAGGTAAAAATATGAGACATGAAGAACAAGCTTTTTCTTTTTTTGTTAATTTATTCATGAATAAACGGATGGAAAATGTTTTGCAAATCCAATTCTTTTCCTAATTTTTTTTATTTTATATAACACTCTTATATATACCAGGTGGTACATGATAGAGCAGTCAACGTCGAGTCGAACCACGTAGGCACGTTGACCCACCACTGAGTGGATGACACGTAGAAGTGGGGCAGGAATGGGTAGCTGGATCCGACTGGTGAGTAATGAGAGAGAATGATATCCAAAGCACCCTGCGCAGGTAAACAAAAGTGAGCGGGAAGGGCACCGGTGTGGTGCCGGCCAAAGCTCCTCCGACGCTCAAGTCAGTGTTCAGAGAGATCTGAGAGCAGAGTGGGTGAATAGTATAATAATGATTTCAGTCGTCCCTTTGTGACAAGAAGGTACCTCTTTTATAGTACCTTTGGAAGAGTGTCAACCAATCCGGTGATGACACGTGTCCCTTGTGATGACTTGCACTGTAGGAGCGCCACGTGTCACCGGTCTCGAGGATCCGAGTGAGTTGACACGGGTCGGGGCCTAGGAGGCCGGAGCCTATGGGGCCGGAGCTTAAGAGGCCGGAGCCTATGGGGCCGGAGCCTAGAAGGTCAAAGCCTAGGAGGCCGGAGCCTAGCGGGGGCTTAGCTTTTGGGTCTAGACCCAAACGACATGATGTTAAGCCTTGTGTGACTTGTCGTTATGCCCAGATGATTAATCATACGAACACCATAGGATCCACGTAAATTAATCTGAAATTAGAAATATTGAAAAAGTTGTTCCTATATATATATAGCTTCTTCTCTTTCAAATGCTGGCATAAATCAAGGGTCTCAAAAAATTGTCATATGGGACTTAATTCCCTCTCATAGCTAGCTAGCTTGTATGTGGTACTCATCTTTATATGATGAAAATCATAAGTATATATGTTGTGAAAACGACGTCACATATGACCATCACATGAAAAAATTCCTCCAGATAATAGGTCTCGTGCACTAAATGCACAGTCTGCATATGTACGTAGTGGCCACCGGATAGCCGTGGCCTTTGTGTTCAATGAACATGGTTACCAACAGTGACAGATGTGAACTATTCTAGTACGTACTAGTAGTGGTACGGTATATTTATAATAAAAACACACAATAACATATCTCAATCACAAGATGACTTAATTTGGGGCACATTGCATTCATATTTTATAAGCCATGCACTCGTCTATATAAACAACTAGCTTGAAAACAATGGTTGCATTTGGTACATATAGTCGCTAATTAATATTTTCTTGGACTGGTATATACTCTGGTACTCACACAAACATATTGGACAAAGTACTGTCACTGGGCTTGAGTAATTCCAAACACTCACCAAAATTTAAGTTAAGATATCAGTACGTGCACTCATACATGCAACTTTTTAGAATTAATTTCGGAAAAATCACTTAAAATTAAGTTAAAACGAATGGAATTTGTTTATTTTTTATTCCATTTTGTTACCTTCTAAGGTGTCATTCCTTCCCGGCCTGTTGGGGAGTAGGTGCAACAATTTAAGGAATTGCAAGACCTAGAGATATTTCTATTTTCTAGATTTCTTCTTTTATCAAAGAATGAGGGATTTGAAATGAGATCTCTTCCAACAAATGTGTTAGTTCCTTGAAATATTTGTAGTTGCTTTTTCTCCAGCCAACAAAACAAAATCGTCATTTTTTAATTATTGTTTTTAAATGAAGTTAAAATTATGGCAGCATGATAATGCCAGTTAATCCATAATTTCAATGTCAACGTTGGCAAAGAATCTTTAGTACTGGCTTGGTGCACCATGAAATTTCATATTTTTTTTTCTTGTACCTCGAAGTTAGCTTGCTACCATCCATCCAAGATTTTAAATGGGGAGTAAGAATATAGGTGATGTAACATATGCAAATATCAGAGTAAGAATTTCAATCTTCCACAAGTCATATATGCAAGCATATATATATATATGTAACGTTATTCCACATATTGTATTATTCTCGATCGATCATCGAAGTAATTTTAACAAAAGACACAATATTATTTGTTTGGAAAGGATCAACATTTATTCAAGTATTGCCAAGCTGTTGATCAACTGTTTCCGTTAAATCTTCAAACCCTGTACAAAAAACAAAAATCAGTCTTTAATTTCCTTTTATATATAAGAAAATCTGAACAATACTGAATATCGATTAATTAAGTTGATTCATGGCTGAAAACATATGAAGGTGGATTCAAATTTACAATCTGTTAAGAAAATATTATATGGAAGAGAGAGTGTTAGCAAAAGAGTAGTTACTTGGAACAATCGGTATTACTGGAGATTAATGGAAATGTCACGGCTACGCCACATTTTTGGGGGAGAGCAGGAAAGAGTGAAAGATCAATAGACACGGCATTGGAGGTGCCGGTGGGTGGTAGAGCCGCGAGACACGTACATACAGCCTGTCGATCATCCTTGTCGTATGAATACTTGCTCAGGAGCTTCACACCATCACAGCAAATCTCCGGTGGCTGGGCTTCCATTTGCATTAGGTAAGGAATGCAAGGGCTCAAGTCTTCGACGACAGTATTGCAGTGGGGTGGCGCACCCATGGCTGACTCACAAACTACAAGGATAACAATAGCTATGAATATGATCATCTTGGTTTGGTGACTCATTTTTGGCCTCTCAAATATTCCAATAATACAACTTCAAATTTGGTTGCTTAATTAGTTTGCATATATGCGCTGCTTTGCAATGTTACCTTTTATAGGCGTATAGATGTTATTGTTTTATGTTGTACGTGGTTAAGTATACTTGATTATCATGTAAAGCTCATGCTCCATGTGGTAGGGATCGATTATGGTTAAAACTCGAGACTCTTGTATGTATATGTGCCGGAAAATGTCTAATTTCATGGCTGGGATGTTTCTGTCACACTACTCATATGCTCATGATCAGTGTAGATGGTAAAAATGTGAGACATCAAAAGAACAAGTTTTGGTTTGTTATTCATGAATAAACAAATGGAAAATTATTTCCAACCCAACTATTTTTCCAAGTTTTTTATCATTGCTATTATATAGCACTACACCATTTCCCCCTTATCATCACTATTTTTTTCTGTTACCTATTGCTGCAACAATCACTATCATTGGTTGTGATTTATAAATTGCCACCCTGCAGTCACCTTTAGGCTGATAGTTATTCAGAATGGGGTGGCAAAGTGGCTAAGCAAACCCTTTTTTTGGAATGGTGGAGTTTGGAGACAAGAACTGTCTTTCACTGCTGACAGCTTGGGGCTCCACCAATGTTGCAGATAGTTGCTAATAGGGGATCACCATTGATGGAAATGTTGCTGTATTGGTGTTAATCAAAATGCTTTTTTCAACCAATTTTTTATTAGAGTGAGATTGAATTATATTTGATAAATTGGCAAATGATTTTGCTGCTAATTGCAATGCATAATTCCAGTGGTTTTTGCTGCTATTTCTAGTATATTTGATGAGCTATTTGCATATTCTAACTCATCCATTATTAATCAGATAGAAGCAACCAGAAATGTGAATTTCATTGAATAAAAATCAATTTGCTACTTACACTTATATTAGAAGATACATAAATCGTACATACAGCAATATCAAAAGATGCATAAATTGTATGGATCCTTGCCCTTCTTCACAATCTTCTGTCTTGGCTCTCTTTGCCTTTGGTCTGCAGAAAACATACATACAACAATATCAGAAGAGACAAAAATTGTACAAAGCCACTCAAATGGAAACAAGGAATACCTCTCTGTGAAAGGTTTCTTAGTCACTTCAGTGAAATGCCTGATGGATGAATATGACTGAATTCGGGTGCACTGCTTGATCTATCAATGCCCCCCAAGGATCCAGCTAAATCAACCTTTAGGCTGAAAACATGGAAGGTTCCCTTGTCACTCAAGACGGCAAGACATTGCGCAATTGAAGAGAAAGCAAGACTGTAAATCTCTGCTCTGTCTGCTCCTCTCCTAACCTTCATAAAAATACAAGTCATTTCTTCAATACAAATATTTTTTAGTGGTTACAAAAATTCATATATTTTTATGATGTTCATGCAAAAACGATGAGACATGTTCATCAAAACTTGATTTTATGATATAAACACACCCCCTATTCACATACTAAAATCAAAAACCACATGAACAGACAATCAAAATTTGAACTCAAATTCAAATTTCATATACATACATTTATTAGAAAACAAAAAATGAATTTAAATACCTCTTGGAGCAATGAAGCATCAAAAGTATTGAAAACCCGAATCAAAGTCCCTTTACTGCTGGCCGTAGCGAGGAAGCGACCCTTCAGTGGACTTCTCCACAACTTGAGACTCTAAATATATCAAACAAATTAATCAAAGCAAGTCCAAATCATATTCACAAACAATTCACACAACACAAAACCCACCCAAGTGCATCTTGATTTTGGCATCAAGGCTACAATTGTGCATGCTGATTAGTGCCATTGGCACATCCTTGTTGCACTTCTCGCTGCAAAATAACCCACAATTTTTATTTAATTTACATTGTGTTGATTAATCAATTGGATACAAACAAACAAAAAAAATCCTGAAATATGAACAAAATGAGATCTACAAAGAGATGAGAGAGAAGAGAGAGAGAGAGAGAGAGAGATCTACAAACAGAACCTACCATGTATTTTCAGATCTACAAAGTATAAACACTCGTCTGGTTTCGATCTAGCTTCATGGCTAGGTTTTTGGGAAGACATAGATCAGAGGGCTCCGGTTATGGCGTTCGACTTTCTCTTCTTCGCCATCGAATCCAAACCCTAGGAAGGAGAAAGGACAGAAAAATATGTTACGATATACTTTTGTGAAAGAAAAAGGAAGATAAATGAAACGATGAGGTCATGAGAGAAAGGGAGTGAGTGAGAGGGAAAGGGAATGGGAGGTGAGGTGAGGTAAGGTCAGAAGAGATAGAGGGAGGCAAGAGTTGAGATTGTGAGAGAAAGAGAAATGAGGGAGGCGCATCTGAAAAAAAAAAAATGAAAAGGGAGTTAGGTTTTGAGTACATAAGATTTTTTTTTTTTTAAGCCACTAGAGTCTTTTTTTAGTGGGAATGGGCTTAGGAGTGGGAATGGGCTGTAATAGTGGGATGAGTTTGTAACTATTATTTCTATAGGTTGAGTATTAAGTGGGAAATAATAATTATAAACATTTTATTAATCCCACCTTTGTCCCTTTTGGTTGAATTTGGAGTGGGGAAGGAATAATTATCTTCACTAATCTATCAATTTGGTTTCAATTTTTTTGTTGCTACTTATTAGTCAACTATATTACAAATTAGTGGGACTTAAGGCAACTATTATCTCTACCATAATTTTTAAAACAACCAAAATATTAATTAGTGATGAAAAAAAATGTTAATAGCCACTAACTCTAAAATAGTTTCTCTTCAAGGTGAGCATAGGCCATATTTGGTGTAGTGTAGGCTCTCTTATATATTTAAGAGAGATCCCATTTGACGAGATGTAAAAGTGGTCCCACTATTGTCACTACTACTCGATGTGATCTAATGATCCAAACAAATTAACTAATGTTTAATTAAAATCTTACTTTAGAATCACTTCTACAAAAAAAATCAGCAAAACCGAAACACATTTGACCATTTGATAATCAACGTGATCATTTTACTATTTATCTAAAGTATTATATTCTTATATTTATTTTGTCATAATTAAATAGCTCATAAGTATTCATCACATCTATTTTCTTGCCTAGCTAGCTCCCATAAAGAAGTTCTTGACTCAGCCACTTAATTCTGACCTCAAGTACATATATACAAATCAATGACAATCAATCAATCATACCTTGTTTATAATTACTATAATGGAAAAAGTTACAAAGAAATAAATGAAAAAATAGATCAAATTTTCTAATGGTGCTAAACAAGATGATGATGAAGTACACGGAAGAAGGGGTAGCAAGAGATCGACTTGATCCCTATATACATGCCATGTTGCATTCGTTTTGAGCCATTCATCTATACAGCTAGCCTACGTGGAAGTATAGTCCTATGTGCTTCTTTGGGCTATAGCTATAGCTAGTACTCACTCTATCAAATTGGGCAGGTGTTGTCATTGAGCTTGGGCTAGTAGTCTAGTACTCACTCACGAATGATATTTGTTTTTATTTAGTATTTTTAATATATTGCATTAGAAGGGTGTTATTTCTTTCTGCTGGAGTCCCAACATATATCTCTACAAGAAGATTTAAGGAGAGTTGCAAGACTTTGGCCAAAACAAAAAACAAAAAGGAGAGTTGCAAGACCTCCAGATATTTTTAGTTGATTTTCTTGCTTTATTGGGTCCTTGGTCCTCTGTCTAGTAACTTGATAATTATATGTTCTAGAGCAGCATTGTTGGAACCAAAATTCTCAGAAAGAATTTATTGGCCTACAATAAATTAATATGATGAACTACCTAAGTCAAAAATGAACTAGAACATCTGAATTTCTTCTCGTTGGAATGAAGTGGGAGTTGGCACCTGCAAAAAGCATTCTAATGCCTAAGCCAGTAAATTTCTAAAAAAATGTGATTTCAGTTTCTAATAATTTTTTCTCCCTTATTACTCGACCTTGCAAGCTATTTATAAGTTTTGAGCTAGGATCATCTCACATTCCGGTTCTCACATCCTGCATGGGATGAATGCTCTTCATTCCCTATTAATTTCTGATCTTAGCGTTCTTATTATTATTGACAACAACGTTGATATTTTATTACCGTTGCTTAATGAGCTTTGGGCTAAACCTTAGTTTTCGAACATTGGGTTTTATTTGTAATGGGCATTTCTCTCTTAATTTCTGTTACTGGACCATTTCTTCCTTGGCCCGATCCTGAGCCCATGTTTATGATTTCAGCCCCCACAAGCATGATAGTGCCGAGTTAACCCATAATTACATTATCAGGGCTGGCATTTAGTGGCTTAGAGCACTAATGGAATATCATTTTCTTTACCTAGCTAGCTAGCTGGAAGCTTGATATAACAATTTTTAATTAGGGATCCCCATAATGTGGTAACTCATTCGAATTTCGAACTATTACTTTATTCAATATATAGTAGAAGAGATATCATGATGTACACGTACAGTTAATGTTATTTCACATATTGCCTTATTCTCTTTTTTTTTTTTTTTTGGAGAAACATATTGCCTTATTCTCTTTGGAGTTTTAAAAAACAATATTATTTGTTTTACATGAACTGTGGTCATTGCTTTGGAAGGAACCACATTTATTCAAGTATTGGCAAACTGTTGACTCCTTCCCTTAATTAATCTTCAAACCCTGTACAAGAAATTACCAAAATTAGTCTTTTATATTCATCCTATGCACACACGCACACACACATATATATATAATAATCTTAGCTTATCAATCACTCATTCAGATTCGCAATGTGACTAATTATCTAAATTAAATTATTGAGACAGTAATTACTTGGAACAATCGATGTCATTAGAGATGGGTGGAAATTTGAAGGATATGCCACAGTTTTGGGGGAGAGAAGCAAAGAGTGAAAAATGATTAGGCCCGACCGCATTTGCTGCAGCCTGGACACAGTGACATATAGCCTGTGGATCCTCCTTGGTCAGGAGCTTCACACCATCACAGCAAATCTCTGGTGGTTGGGCCTCAACTCGTAGTAGGTAAGGAATGCAAGAGACCACCTCCTCCATAATGGTATTGCAGTTGGGTGCACCCATGGCTGACCCACAGACCAATAGGACAACAATGGCTATGATCTTCATCTTGGTTGGATGAGTACTCATTTTTAGCCTCCCAAATATTCTAATAATACAACTTCAAACCCAGTTGCTTAATTACTTTGTTTGTTTATATGCTTGCTTTGCGATGTTACTATATATAGGGGGATATTACTGTTTATGTTGTGGTTAACTTCATTTTCATGTAAAGCCCATGCTCCATATAGTAGGGAATCTAGGGATTATGGTTAAGACTCGAGACTCTTTTATATATGCTGGAAAATGTGTAATTTCATGGCTGGGATGTTGCGGTCACACTATGCTCATCAAAACATGGTAAAAATATGAGAAACAAGTTTTGATTTGTAATAAAAAACAGAACAATCATTATTGGGCAAGTATTATCACTGGGCTTGGGCCATTCCAAATTCTCACCAAGTTGAGTCTTGGGCCGGATATAATTCAATCGTCGGAGCACCGAGGCCCGTTATGACTACGAGCCCAAATAGGAGCCCAATAATGCACTTACTTATGAAGTTCTTGAGAGAGCGACCTCAGAAGGCTGAAATTGTTGCAACTTGAAATTGCATTCCACTAGTTCATGGTTAAGTGTGGCGCTATTAGGAGGGACCGAGGGAGCTTCTAAATGCACCTAACAATTTTATAAATAAATCCAGCATCCGTATTTTTGTTTCCATTTTTTTTTTTTTCCGTTTCAAAAGGGTTAATCAAATTTTTCCCAACCATCTCTAAGGCCCGTTTGAGATTGCGGTAAAGAATTCAAAAACTACTGTAGATGATAATTTTCAATCACCTATATCAATTTTGGTGTTTGGTAAAAAAATAAAGTTTTTGAAAGCTGCAGTGACTCACAGCAACAATGAATATTTTATTTTACCCATAATACTCTCATTGATTTCTATAATTTTTATTTGTTTATTTTAAATTAAAAAATATGTCCATTGTTAGTTATATTTTCTATTGTCATAATTAATTATGATATTTTATTTATACGATTAAAATTATAATATACCTAAAAAAATAATAGGCATACTTATTTAATAATGTTGTTCTTAGAAAAATTAATACTAATAAAAATTGTAGTCAAAAATTTCAAAAACAAGTAAAAAACACATTTTATTTTTATTAAACAAATAAGTGAAATGCACTTTCAGCATCATGTCTATTTTAGTAATTATACACAGTCACAACATTTTTATATTAACATTTACCAAACACTTTAATACTGTTTTTTGCACTCACAGCACTTTTGAAAACATAATTTACCAAACACTCAACTGTTTTATTTTACAGTTGACTTTACTTAACAGCTATTTTTTCTCACAGCAATACGAACTGTCCCTAAGTCTCATGATATTGAAACACCCACCCATTGTAAGAGAGTTGGGAGATGAGTTGAGCTTTATAGCATCTTTCATTTTGAACACAAACATAAAAATTGCTCGTCATACTCCCCCTTTCAACCTTCTCCTCTTAAAGTTTCTTTTTACCCTAAATAAAAAATAAAAAAACCCCACCCCCAACTCAGCCACTAATCCACCCACCCCTCCTCGATCACCACCCCAGCCACATGGCCACTGGCGGATTCCCCCAAAACTCCACCACCAAAGACGCCACATCCCTTTCTCTCTCTCTCTTTCTTCAGAAAAATCACCTAACACAATGATATTTGTTTTCATTTAATTTTTGTTTTTGAGATGTTTTTTTTTTTTTTTGCTACCTTATAAGAGTGTCATTCATTTGTGCTATGAAATGACAACATCACTACAAGAAGATTTAAAGAAAGTTGCAAGACCTTGAGATATTTGTAGTTAATTTCTCTGCTTGGTCCTCAGTTCTACCAAAAGAAATCATAATTTGATAACTAATGTTACTAATTATAATAGAGAGCAAACCCAGTGGGGTAGTTCAGTTAATCAGGCCTTGGGTTTGCTCCCCAGTGATCACCAAGTTGCAAGAGATTTACTACCTTATGTGTGTAACACCTGTCATGTAGAGTAATTATGTTTGACTATGATTAACCCTTTATAATTAATATATTAAAAATACTATTAACATGAGAGAGAAAAGAAATTTAAGAATTAAAAAATTAAAAAATAGGAAAATGAATCAACTCCCATTGGACCTGCAAAACTCCTCCCCCTCCCCAGCTCCAACTTTCACCACTCTTGTCCTCTCTCTTTATCTCTAATTTATTTTTCTCCCTCACACATCTCTCTCTCCTTTTTGTCATTCTGGATTGTTCAGACTTTGCCAACCCAAATACCCTGCTCAAAACCATCCTATATATTACAATTGGGTGGATCAGAGCAAATGTCGTCCCCTCAAACATTCAAACTCCCCACTAGCAACAACTGCATCCTCCTGTACTCCACCCAGAATAGGTATGATACTGCCTAGTTCACCCATAATTACATTGTCAAGGCTTTTTTTTGTCTTGGTAATTACATTATCAAGGTTGGCAAATAATATTAGTGGCTTAGAGCACTATGGAATTTCGTTTTCTTTACCTCGAAGCTTGATACCACAATTTTTAAATGGAGGCTGAGGCTCCCATAAGGTAGTAAGATTAAGAATCGGATGTAAAACTCATTCGAACTATTACTTTATCTTTTTGGTAACACATGCAAATATATATCAGAGTAAGAATTATTTCAATCTCCCGACCACTAGTAACACAAGTAATGTTATCCCATATATTGTCTCATCATTCTCATTTAAGTTTACAAAAACAATATTATTTGTTTTACATTGCACATTTAGGTGAGGCCATTGCTTTGGGAGGAACCACATTTATTCAAGTACAGCTAAAATAGTTAGTTGTTGACTCCTTCCCTTACTTAATCTTCAAACCCTGTACAAAAAATTATCAAAATTAGTCTTTCTTTTTGTGAACATGTACATGTATATATGATTAAGTATCATAATGTTTTCTTACTAAACAATTAAAACTGTGAATTTAAACCACATATTTAATTAATAATTAACCTAATTAGTTATTCGATCATTCAGATTAACAGCCCGAACAAAATAAGAACACATGTATTAAAGACTTAAAGTAGCATATATAGAAGAGAGAGAGTTAGCCAAAGAGTAGTTACCTAGAACAGTTAATGTGGTTAGAGATGGGTGGAAGTTTGACGGATACGCCACAGCTTTTGGGGAGAGTACGAATGAGTGAAAAATCGATAGGCTGGGGCGTGGTTGCCGCAGGCATGAGACACTGACATATAGCCTGTCGATCCTTCTTGTCGTTTGAATGCTTGCTCAGGTGCTTCACACCATCACAGCAAATCTTCGAAGGCAGGGCCTCGATTTTCAGTATGTAAGGAACGCAAGGGCCTATGTCATGGAAGACGGTTTCGCAGGTGGGTGGTGCACCCATGGCTGACCCAAAAACCACAAGGATAACAATGGCTATGATCATCTTGGTTTGATGATGAGTACTCATTTTTGGCCTCTCAAATATTCTAATAATACAACTTCAATCTCAGTTGCTTAAGTAGTTTGTATATTTATGAGCTGATTTGCGATGTTACTATTTATAGGGGTATGTTTCTGTTTATGTTATGGTTAACTTAGATTTTCATGTCAAGCTCATGTTCATCCATATAGTAGGGATTCTAGGGATTATGGTTAATTAAGACTCGCGACTCTTGTATATATGCTGTAAAATGTGTAATTTCATGGCTGGCATGTTGGTGTCACATTACTCATATGCTCATCAAAAGAAGGTAAAAATGTGTGAGACATCAAAAGATCGAACAAGTTTTGGTTTGTTTATTTTATGAATAAACTAACGGAAAATGTAGTCAATGATAAAAAAAAACCACTTCAAAACTTCACAATGACAAAAAAAATTCACGCTTTAAACAGAAATTGCATCGATGGACACTTAAAAGTAGACAATTTTTTTTCTTTTTCTACCATTACTACTGCATATAACATACTATATAGAACAAAGCAAATACTAGTCTCACCCCAAATGCACAATATACAAATGATCAAATCACTACCTTGTATATATATAACTATAATGGCAAAAAATGACATATAAACTGAAAAAATAGAAAAATCTACTGTGGATATCAGAATGGTAAGACTCATATTCTAGTAGTGGATGCTAAAGAAGATGAAGATGAAGATGAAGACAAGGAAGAAGGGGTGACAAGAGATGAGCCCTCTGGTGAATTCCGACACACAGGGCATGTTGCATTCATTTTGAGCCATTCGTCTATGCAGCTAGCATGGAAGTAATGGTTGCATTCTGGTATAGTCCTCAGGGCTTCTTTGGGCTGGTACTCACTCAGGCATATGGAGCACGTGTTGTCGTTGGGCTTGGGCAATCTCCGGCTCTCCCCGAGCAAAGTCTTTGGGTACGATTCAATGGTTGGGCCGTCAAGGCCCACTATAACTGTGGCGGGTTGCTGAGCAGTTGAGGCTGAGAGGTCCGTGATGGGCTGGTTGGGGCGACCATGGGCCGTTATCCTGGTCCATACATAATTTGCGAGCCCAATGATGCATAAGAGCCCAGGTATTCCCACGCCTATGATTAGGCCGTATTTTACACCTCTAGAAAGACCTGAAATTGCAATAAATTAGTTCATTCACTTCATTTTCAATGCAAGAGACATCAATATTGAAAGAACTTCATTGAAAAAATTGGTTCTTGTCTAAATCATAAAATGGACCATTAGCAATTAAGTGACAGAGTATCTATCCTTGTATTTAAAGTTTGGCATAATATCAACATAACATGGGAAGAAAGATATTGTAAAAATCTAATCCTTTGCTATAGATTAAGCATTTAACTTCTTTCTTTTTTGCAACAAACAGAGTCAATTAACAATTTTAATTTTTGGCCAAAAAAAAAAAAAAACAATTTCAGAAATCAATATTATATTCATAAAACTATTTGCACATCTTAGAGAGATAAGATCCGCCTATGCAAATAAGGCACAACTCAATAAATATGTGGTCAACAAAATTTGCTGGCCAATTAATAAACATGGTAAATGTAACATTAGTCATATGATCGATCATAATAAAACATAAAAAAAGAAAAATAGTGTCAAGTGTCATGTGTCGTATTGTGGTCTACACACTCAATTTCTTTGAGTAAACTTTGTTAATTAATTATTAATCTTAATCAGAAGTCATAGAGGCACGACATGCATGTAAAAGTTTGAAGCTGGAAGCTAGTTGGTAATTTGGTAAGTACGGAACTTTTCAGTCAAACTCCGCGTTTTTGTAGGCCTCTTAATGTCCTGGTTTGACTATAAGGATTATATATCAGACAAAATAGACTAAGGATTAGGACGACAACACAATTGATCACAACCGTCAAATAATCTAAGTAGGGCCCGAATTGAAACCACCATGCCAACTGCCCACTAAAAAACACTGCCACACATTGACTTATTTGGTTCTGAGGAACATATATGCAACATGACCCTTCCCAAGTCCCAATTAAGCATTGATTTATTAATTCATTTGTTTCCTTGTTCAAACACCCTGTTCTACTGGAATGTTGGAATCATTGAGTCACAATGAGTGAACCAGTTCCAAAACCCCACAGAACGGCACCGTAATGCCACATCAAAGATTCAAAGCTTCCTTATAGCACCAAAACATATACAGTAACTTCTTTTTAAGTTTACCCGACTGTAATGAAAATAAGTAAAAGATACATTTGGTACGTATTAATTTATAATGACAAATCCATGATAAATTGTAATTAACTTATAAAAACGAGTATTTTTCATAACGAACATCATCGGTTACATTGATCTAAATGAGGCCATCAATCAAT
The DNA here is from genome assembly GCA_003254865.1 of Dryas drummondii. NCBI lineage: Eukaryota > Viridiplantae > Streptophyta > Magnoliopsida > Rosales > Rosaceae > Dryas > Dryas drummondii. Next base: position 214,931 of record QANW01010048.1, on the reverse strand, counting down.
TCATCTCATACTTGTTGAAAGTGAGTGATATTAAAATTTCAAAGTGTTGGAACATTCAAAATTCATATAGATTCAAAATTGTAAACTTTAATGATATGTAAACTAAGCTTAAAAATTGTTAGTGTTTTATATGTATAGAGTAATCATATAAGGGAGTATTTCAACAACGTACCATGGCTTTGTCCTTTACGATCAGAGCACACAGTCTGATATGTATCTGTGTTGAGCTCACAAACTTCACCACGGGCTTCACAAACCTTACAATAGGGCCGGTCCCACGTCAACACAATCACGCCGTTAATACCCTGCCCAAATCTATCCCGCCACTCATACCCAGCTGCCGTTGGAACTATAGCACTCGAAATGATGGAACACATCGACGTTGACGGTGACGGTGATGGTGATGGTGACGGAGATGATGGCTGAAGCCAATTATCATATTTATTTGACGGTACGGCAAACACCGTGTACTTGACATTGCTGAGGCAAGAAACAATCTCGGCCGTGTCCGGAAACTGCGTCGTGTTCTGTAGTGCTTGAGACGACGAGCAGTTTAGGAAGGTGTAGTTTCCATTGGGGACGACGTCGAAGGGTGTGTCGTTGTGGAGAGTCCGGAGACTGAAGCTGCGGTCTATGAACCTTTTGGGGAAGCAGCGATTGGGGTCGGTGATCCAAAGTTCTTGGGCCTTGTAATCGATGAAGTAGACGGGGAAGTCCCCAGAGCCTGGGAGGGTTATTGTGGTCATTTGGGTTTGGTTGTTGCATGAGAGCTCAAAACCCCTGTACCCACAAGATGAGGGTTGGAACTGTTTGAGCCAGAAAGGGAACCGGACAGGTGGTCCGTGCGGGCAGCTTGAGGCCGGGCAGGCAGATGCCCGGCCTGTTGTAAGGAAGAAGATGAAGATCAACAAGAGTTGGAAGGAGAAGAAGAGTTCTAAGGTAGCCATAGGATAGTGAAAACGACAAATAAGCTGGCTTCTGAGGACATATATTTGTACTTAGATAATATTAATATATATATATAGAATGATATTTTGATAATAATTAATGTAATAAATAGACTCAACTTAAATACAATTACAATTATGATGTTCACTCCTAGTCTCATTTATTCTTAACAAACTTAAATATTTAAGTATTATTATTTTTTGTTTTTTTGAGTTGAGGGATGGAGGATCGAATTTGTGTTCATTGTGAATAATTCTATGATCTTTTCAACTGGGCTATTCTTCAACTACAAATATTTAAATATCATATTCAATATGGTATTTGAATTATTTATTATTTGTTTTAATTTTAACCATATAATATAAATTTAAATATTTATATTTTATTCAAACTCAAAAGTGTTACAAACAGTGGGGGGAGTATGAAGATATCAGATTTTGTTCCTATTTTGCCGTAATTCATACCTTAGCTCAAGTTAGGTGGGTTATAGCTGGGTTAGCCAACCCTTAGCTCTGCGCCACTGGTTATTATTTCATCATTTACTTCCTACTTTAAAATAATAAAGACACGGTTATCATAAAAAAATCAAATAAAAAACAAACAGGAAATCGATCTATATAAATATAAACATGATTTAGTGAATAAATTGTGATTGTGAGTTCATGACTTGCTTGCCACGATGGGAATATGGAGAATGTCATCGGATTCAGACTGTTTATTAATTGGGGTGGCATGGATTATGGAAGGAGTCAACGTTTGAGAAGCAAAAATGTTTGCGTCTATGAAGGCATTGAATGTGCTTCAAACACGCATGGAGTGAGGGACTCTTTAATTGGTTTAGTTTTGGAAGTTCACAGTTCAATTACACTCACGACCTAAAATTAATATTCTTTGTTTTTTTTTCATTCCCATCGAATCTTCCACATTTAATATCATTTTGTCACAACTGTGACCATCAATTTTGACAATATCTTTTTTTTTTTTGACCAATTAATTTTGACAATATCAAATCTACTTAATTTGCAATAATTTGGATGGCTTGAATAATGGAATTAGAGGCCCTATCAATCCCCTGTATATATGTCAATCTGTTCAAAACCCGCTAGTCCTCAAACTACCATATATTAATTGTAGGACCAACCAATCATGTATACTTTTCTGACAATCTGTGACCCAGACTTCAAATTTGATATTCAAAACACAAGGCACCATATACATAAAGGCAAATGCCAAATGTTTTGGGCAAAATAATCTCATATTTAAAAAAGAAAAATATACCATTTTTCCGGATCTAGAAATCTTTAGTTTCTTTGAGGGAGTTTGTCTGTTTTGATAAATATGCCTTTCCTTCTTTATCTTTTCTGTATAGGCCTCCTCTGGGACCCACCCTCTTTGTTTCTCTGCCCTTCGCTGGGCCTTTTAATGAATCCTCATTTGCCAAAAAAAAAAATTCCACCAAATAAGAAACCCATGGATTATTTAGAAATGCGATTTGGATGGAGCAAAGAGTCGACTGATATCATTAATTGGTGCACTTTATTTTCCTTTTTTTTTTTAAGTGTAGATTGCATTCATTTTTCATTGAATTAAAGAAGACCCTTTTTAGAAGGGAACTGATTTTTCGTTTGTTTTATTTCTACCAATTCTTTTCATTATTGCTTCTTCTCATGTTTCTGCTAGCTATATCTTTATCTTTAATTATCTTTATTTTTATTTTTATAAAGTCAAATAAGGGTTTAGTATTACAGACTTCACTAAAAATAAAATTGTCTAAAATATTTTTCAATCAACAAAAAAATTATTTAAAAAAAACCTAATAAATAAAGATATATTTTTAAAATATAACCATTAAAATAAATTCAAAAAATAAAAAAAGACACCCCACCACCTTGAAAAATATAATAAAATGTGGAAAAAATGGTGGGATGTTACAATATGGAACTAAGTAAAGAAATAGTAGACCAGTATATGGAACTAAGTAAAAATTAATGGACTACAACAATGCCTCATATGCACAACACATTACTAAAATATACGACCGTTTGTGCTAATTTGAACGTCTGGACCAATATGAAATAAAAAAAAAAATTGTTGACCAATTGTGCAATTTTCTCTATTTTTTTATAACTTGTGTTTATTTTTAAGCATACTATTTATATATATATAACTTGCTAATTAATTAGTTTTAGAACATTCTTTTATATATATATATGTGAGACCATGAAATATTCTAGCATAGGACCATGGTTTATTCTAGCATGAGACCTATCCATTCTCATGGGTCCATTGGAAAATGCATGAAAATATAGGACCTATGATGTTAAAATAATACAACCTATGTTTTGAGAAACCTACAAGTTATGGACGTTCTCCAACAACATGCATGCAAAGGAACTGGAGGTATAGATCACCATGAGTTGAAAGATCCATTAAATATAGAGCAAAGGGTAACTACCCTCACACTCACTTAGGGGGTTGGATGCATCCGAACACGGGAATATATCCGAACCCATGGATCCATCCGTGCCTAGGGACCTATCCGAGCTCGCGAATGCATCCGGGTATGCACCCAAAACTCATGGAGGCATCCAAATGCAAACTCATTAAGGTATTTCCATACCACATGTGGCTAATGGGACCTAAGAACTCCATGTTCTACTAGGAAACCAACTCTCATACAAATTAAATGGCTTGAATCCTCTCCAAACAAGGATTCAAGTATAGGAGTTCAATCCAATATGGATTATACTTCTTGGTGATTACAAGTCTAACCAACTTACAATCCTAATGCCATAGGGATTAAATCATCCCCTATAAATAGACTTTCATAAGATCACACAAAGGTAAGTAATTCCAAAGCTCTAAATCAATGCTCTGAGTTGATAATTGATCTTGTTTTCTAACTTGACCGTCGGAGAGCCTTTGGCCAGCACCACACCGGTGTCCCTTTACCTCCGAAGGTTTTCTATGTTTTCATGACCGAAGATTTCTGGACTCAAGTTACTTGGAGATTTCGTGTTACAACAATATATATATATATATATCAAACCATGTTGCATATTAGTGTATCACTGCTAAAGAAATTGCATTTATAACTTCCAATTAGTTTCTTCCAAAAGGGATACGTCAAAAGTATATAGATCGCACTAGGCATGAACTTACCACGCCTCCAGTACTCTGTAATAGGCAAGGTCAACATTTACCATGTAACATTAATTTGAAAAATTGTTGAGATATATGTTATAATTGTCTTTTTCTTCGATTAAAAGAGCGAAATAGGCAGTCTAAATACTCTTTGGCCTCGTTTGATGTATATGATTAGATAAAATAAGATAAATAATTAGATTCATATGTGTTTAAGGGAGAAGATGAAGAATGTTTTTTTTTTTTTTTGGCCAAAATGAAGGGCGTTTTTTACCTTAAAGAAAGAAGATGAATTCGCTATGAGGGGACACTTATCCCCCTAGCTTAATCCCACCATTTTGGAGAAAATTGGAAGGGATAAGTTTTCTTTTATGATTAGTCCTTCTCATTTCCATATTCTTCCTTAAAGTTAGAAGTTTTTTTCTTGAATAAACATAATTTTATCATTTATTCTATTATATCCTATCCAATCATATATATGTGCCAAATGAGACCTTTAACTACTTAGTGAACAATCACACTGCTTCATTGTTTTATTACTATACTTAGTTATTTTTGCAATAAAAACTTTAAAATGTATGATAACATTGTTGTCACTACTACAAAATTCTTCATCAGGCACACCCACCAAACAATGCCAATTAGTCTCAGATGGCACACTTTGCAGTGCCTATTGTTGTTATATTCACGATTTGTGCGGTGGTGCGATTGAGAGGGGTATCTATTGTGACAATGTCACGGTTTACCTAACTGTGAATCCATTCAGACTGGGTCCCACACCATTCTCATTAGCATACTTGAGCCAAGCTGATATACAAGTGGCTTTAAAGGAAAGAAGCCACTGGTGTTCATGAAGCCACTCCTTTTCATGCTCTCATGGTTGTGTAACCGTGAAACACTAAATAATATTAAAATATGGCATAACGTTGACATGATAAACATATAAATATTGTATACGAATTATTCATGTATTTTTTTTATTAAATGACCTTTGCCTTTCACCTTCGGGTATTCGTGCCATACTTCCATTAAATATATAAAACTAATATATATACAATTGCTCATATATTGTTTCATACACAATTAGGTATTGTAATATTAAAAATGCAATACTAAAAATTAAATGCTTGCTAAATTAAAATGTCAAACAAAATACATACTTATGGGGATTATTCTCATCACGCAAGTGACAAACCAAATGCATACTCATATAATATATTCATAACATATATTATAGTCATCAACTTAAAAAATGAGAATTCTTAAATTGCAATCAAACCCAATATTTCTATTATTCTAAATCAATCATATGTAGAGCTTAAATGGTAAGTCTAACATGTAATAATTCAGCACTGTATACGGAAAATAGGCTGTTTCCGTGGGGGTGCCAGCTATATCTTCTGGCCATCTCCTTTGCTTTGGGGATACACAATCAGTACCACTAAGTATAGAAGTACCTGAGCTGCAATTAAAAGAAACAAAAGGAATACACGATCAGTTGTGCAAAGTAAAAGCACCTGGTCTACAAATTCAAGAGCACAAACACACATGTGGACTGCAAAACTGGATAAGCAACTTTATACTTCAGAACTAGAGATGAAAACTGAAATTGCAGACAATTTTCAGAACCAGAGATCATAACATAAAGATAAATCATAATTTTTCCTTTCTACATAGACCAACGAATAACACCCACATAGATCCGAACACCAGTTTTTGAAAACCCCAAATAAAAAGGTTAGAAAATGGACAGTTATAATAGCTTTGAGATTGAGCAATATAATAGAGATCATTTACACAAGGTTCCCATACTAGAGAGTGGTTTACCATAACTAATGCCACCTAGTGTCATCAAAATGCTTTCCAGGTTGTTTAACTAACTTTCCCAATAATATGGAGTATACATTTATCCTCTCCAGATGCAGAGTCTAGAAAGCATATGTTACCCCATAAGCTAAATGGAAAAGGAATTTACACTTTAGCCATAAAGTATCTTTATATAACATCACTATCACTGCATGGAAATGATAGCAGATTGTCTCATGAAGACACATTTGTTGATGCATCTAGAACCCTGGTTGCTTAACAAGTCTTTCTAGTCAAAAACAAAAATTGTCATAGTCCACACAGTTTGCATGTACCTCTATCAAAGGCATGCAATATATAGTTATAAGCTCAATTATATGGTCATAAGTCTCATTTTGATCTACTTTATATTGCTACCAAGCATGCAACATAAATTTAAGAAACTAATAGTGTAACAGGAAGAGATTTTGGACTTTACCCCCTGGACTGAACTTGCCACAAGTTGACCACTCCATCCAAAGCACTGCAAACATTCCAAAGAACTTGTATGAAAATTAGCCATGTAACATGTTTGATAGCATTTGATGTATCTTGTAGTACAAAGTAAGCAACAGCTTTATTTCAAGCTACTTCTACACTTACAAATTCAAGGATTGATTGATGCTACTGCCTCTTTTTGGGCTGCTTACACAAACTATGTTACCAAAAAGAAAAATAATAGATGTTCCTTCATTTCTCTTAATAACCTAAGTTCTTCTTAAGCAGACTTGACAATTTTCAGGACCAATTACATGAAAACAGTACTAACTTATGAATAAGAAAAACAAAGCCACAGTTCCAAAGCAGTGGCATAACCTTATTACAAAAAATTTATATGTGCAGCTACATAGAAGGTGAACGAGGAAGAAGGACATCACATATTTTAAGAATTGGATATGTTAATTACAGAGTTGAAGTTAGAGGGTCAATCTCACCCAAACACAAATATTAAACAAAATTAAATTTCATGTCGGATCAACAAGATCATATATATATAACCTCGACAACAACATTTCCCTAACCTGTGAGTCAGTGAATCCCCAAATCAAAACCCTAACCCTAAATCCCTAATTTGAAATTTCAGAGATGAGACATACCTTTTGATTTTGGGAGAGATGAGATCGAGCCTCGTGGGTGTGGGTGTGGGTGGTCTCGAGACTGGGATAGAGGCGAGATCGAGACTTCGAGAGTGAGATTGAGAGAGATCGCGACTGGGTACTGGCTGGGTGTTTCTGGAAATGGGAGATCGCGACTCGCGAGTGACTAAGTGAAAGCTGAGAGTGAGAGTCTTTGACTTGGCTCATATATGCTGTGATGATGAGAGAGAGGAGGGAGAGAGGAAGCTTTTGGGAGTGGTCATGTCGCCATCGGCCGCCGGACGAGAGAGTTCTCGCCAGAGAAGATGATCGGTGCTAGGAGAGGGAAAAAAGAGACCGCGGACAGAGCTAGATCGAGAAGAGAGAAATGTGAGAGTCAGGAGAGAGAAAAAATTTAAGTAGGAAAAAATAACATATCATGTGTGTTACTGGAGGTTCGGTCCTCAAAGGAGAGAACCGGTTCTTAAGCCCATAAATTTCAAAGTGAGTTACTGGAGGTCCGGTCCTTAACTGGTGAAGTTTAATTCTTAAGCCTTAAAAACAAACACGAGTTTACTGGAGGACCGGTCCTCAAGAGTAAGAACCGGTCCTCATTCCTAATTTTCTCAGACACAAATATTTTTGAATTTTTATAAAATGTCCTAGTCAATCTGAATTATCTATTTGGCGTGGTAAATTGGAGAGAGAAGGAGAAGGGGTATTACTTTTGGTCATGGCACAGTATGAAAACAGTGAGTAATAGTTAAAATATAAGCATATCCAAAACCGTGAGAGTTTAGAAAATTGCCAACGGCAACTTATATAAAATTTGCCCCAATCCTTATACTAGTACATGACACAGTTTGTCTATCTGTGAATTACTACATGGCACGGTTTGCTCATATGTGAAGCAATGCATTTCTTAGTTGGCTTCAGCGGCTCCACGCAGCCCAATACGCTGATTTTTAACAATACTCACAGTTTACCGTGAATATTATTAAATTACTCACCATTTCTCCATGTCAACTAATTTGGAGTTACTGATTACTCCAAACCATGTGTTAAAATGTACCAATCTCACCCTTAGCTAATTGTGAGTCAAAATTCAGTGCCTACTGTCCATTTTTCCAATAGTGTGTTTTTATCATAAGAACAATATTAATTGACAAAAAAAAAAAAACATTGAATCCTATTTAATTCATTGGGTTAATGCTATATTGTTAAATTTGTTTTTCAATTGTCAATTAATCAACAAGTATAAGTTATAGGGCCGGCTGGTTCTAAGATTGTAAGACTGAAGTGAACTATAAAAATAAGATCATCGATCCTTAATTTATATACATTCAATCACATAATTTTTTATTTTTGTTTTACTAAATACTCATAAAAATTATTATAATGTATAACAGAGCTATAAAAGAGCCCGACTCGGTTACTTCATTTATCTAACCTCTTAACCAGCCTTAAGGAAAAGTGGTATTTTCTTTCTTCCGAAGGCATGCTATTGACTAAATTTGAATATTATGTCGAATTTAGACTCACTCAGCCTAATTAAAAAGTCATTGAAGAAATTAATTTGTTTAAAAGGTCTTTGAGAGAATTAACTGGTTGTAATTCCCTCCAAATATCATCTCCTTAGGAAAATAAAAAAATCTTTTTTTTTTTTTAAATTCAATTAGCTACAAACACAAATCACCTTTACACTACAAGTAGTGGCACTACTAGAAAAGTGCACAACAAGCACAGATTTTTTCAGGAACAGATCGATTATATATATATACCTCTTTAAGATACTCAAGGAGCTAGCAATTGCAATGAATTAAGAATTCAAACATGGAAAATATATAATTAATAAACAAAATATTTCCTATAACAAATAAGAAAAGAAACCAGCAAGTGCAATTTAGTTAATTATTTTCTTAGTACTATTAGTTTTCTATTGTATTATGGTACACATTATATTAATTGTACTAAACTATTAATAACATGATGATAAAATTGGTCAATATATTACTATATTAGTGATGATGCCTGTGACCGTGATGGTGTGCTGGTGCTGCGGAATTAACAGCGCATGCAGCCACAAAGAGTATTAGTGATAATACAAGTTACAACAAGTACGTAAGGCTTCCATCTGTCTCTCCTCGTCACTGTTGGATGGCTGTCGACAACACACATAGTATATATGAGACTTAAAGCAGCCACAAAGAGTATTCCAATAATGTCCTTAATTGTTAGACCATAAGGTCCATGAGTACCTGAATTAAAGTTCAATTGTTCAAAATTCTTGAATTTCAGTAATTCAGTTAATCATCAGAGATAAAAAGAAAAAAAAAACTTTGAAAGAGGAAGAAAAAGATTTCAATTCAAAATATATATATAATTAAAATATATCAACCTGGATAGAACAAATTTATATATATTAAATATAATGAAAAAATATGTTTAATTGACTGAGGTTTTCCATGTGCCAAAGGCCAAGGGGTTGATATACATTGGAGCCTGAAAAGGGTCACTTATATATTATTTATTCCTCTGGATCAGTTACATGTAAGTTGGCCCCTCCTCCACTACGTCAAAAATATATACTCATTATAGACGAACCATGCATCTTCGACTACCTCCAATAAAGTTGAGAAAACAAAAAAACAAACTGTTTCTGATAGCAATTAGGATACTCTTCAGTCAGACAAAATGATTGATATAAGATGCATATTATTTCACGTGAAATGAAAATGAACATACAATACTTACTAAATATATAAAATCAAAAGAAAGTCTTAAACGATATAATTTTAGACATAAGCATTATCTCAACACATAAAAATGACAGTAGATCGAAACCCTTCTATTCAATCCAATATATAGTAGAGATCGATCTAATTAAATGCGACCATTTTAATTAGCAAACAATTATGTAACAAGAATTTGGCAATGCAAAACGTACGTACCAGCTGGCCGGTGCAGGTGCATAACCGGATCATCCAATTTGCTGACCCAACCGGTCCCCTTCTCTATACCACAACGCCCACCACTCCCTTCACATTGGATCCACAACTAGGGTTTACCCACTTCAACTCAACATCAACCTCAAAATTATACGGGTAATCATAACCGTGGAGATTATCTGGCACGATGCAGCCGGAGAAAGATCAGGTACCTTCATAGCCATAAGGCCCATAACAGTGTGGCTTAAACTACCAAGGCACTCAATTGTTTGTTCACCCTTATGCGAACGTGGTGTTACATTGGATGAACTATCTAAATGAAACACTATATAATTCATAATTAGGGTTAAAAAAATTCACCCTAGACTTTACAAATGATAAAGAAAACTCAGGTTTTAAATTTATATAAATTTGGTCCATCTTTTTTTTTTTTTTCTCTCAGTTATCCAGTGTTCCAACACTCTTGTAATTGTCTATCAGAAAACCTAACATGTAGCAAATGACTATTATATATTTTAATCTAATTGTTAGATGTAATTGATAAATAATTACAATACTGAGCGTTTAAACACTTGTATGAGCGTTCAAATGATCCATTTGACAATTAAAAGGGGACCAAGTTTTTTTTTTTTCTTTTTGGAAAACCTAGATTGTTGTGCACAATCCCTCTCATTTTGCTTTATCTATCATTAATCCTACAATTATGTTGGAGACCTAAATTCTTCTAGAACTTAAGACCTTTTCTATCAAAATGGGGACACTCACACCACTAAAGTTGGTAACCTCTACATTTATTTCATTCACATATTACATATTTCGTATTTTTAGATCTTCTAACCTTGTTTATGAAACATTTATCTCCTTAATTTTTTTTTAAAATGTTATGTGATAAAAAGCTATATATGGAAGAAATAAAAAAATCAGAAGTTAAAAATGGAAAAAAAAAAAAAGTAAATAATTTTAAAGTCCATTTTATACCTCCTTTAATATTAAGTAAACCCATCTAACATTTTCAAATGTTAAAAATGTCCACCTAATGATAAATAAACTCATCTTAAAAAAAATAAAAAATAAAAGGCTCAAATTGACCCAAAAAAGGCGCTAATAATTAAGTGCACATGAGACGTTATACAGAGCGCTATACAGTGTCGATAACCACTGTTTAATTATAAATCTGCAACTATAGTTCGTGTTCGACAATAACTCTGCAACGACGAACATGATAAAGGTTTAGGTGACTCCATAAAGATGATTTTTTTTGTGAATTTGTTGGTTTTATGAACTTTTGATATGTTTATGTAAAAAAAAGATTATAAGCATCATTTTATGCCTTTTTTATAGTTATTATTACACAATGAATTTAGTCACTATTCAACAGTACCCACATTGTAAAATACGGAAAAAAAAAAAAAACAGCATGTGCTTGGGCTTCGTGTCTAGCGTGTTTTTTCATTAAAGTGAGTTGAGTTATCACCGGTTTTTTAAGATAGACTAGATTATTATTGAATTTTTTATTTTGACAGTAAAAAAAGACATGTATTTATTAAGATAAAAATTATAAAATACAAGAAAACTAAAGAGCATATACTAGCAAAGGCAATCCAAAATTTTTCCCCTAACCCAAAAAAAAAAAAACAAAAAAACGCATTTGGAGGGAACGGGAATCGGGAATAAGCATTTGATTTATGAAACTCTCACCCGTCTACTCCTCTAGTGGCTCAATATGGCGGGAAAATGTCCTTATAGTCCTTACCACATATAAAATCCCTAACCCTCATCTCCCTTTCTCTCTCTTCGAAGCCTTCACATTCGCTTCAATCCCACACCTGCTTTAACATTCTCTTCGACCTGTGAGTGCCCTAAGACACCTCGGAAGAAAAATTGGTACCTTTTTCCAAAACCCACTTTCCAGTTTTCGTGAAATCTAGCGTTTTCTGTTCAAGAGCGTATTCTTCGTTTATATATATATATTGTGATTTTCGATTAATTCCGTGACTAACATTTTTGTTTCTCCAAATTGGGTTTTTGGGTACAGAGGTTTTGCGCCGAAGCTATTTATTGCCTTGGTGAAGATGGATGGTGCGTTCGAGGATGAGGCTGAACAGACGGTTTCAATTCAGGAGTATCTCAAGGATGTGGAGGAACAGGAGCTGGTTTGCCCTCTTTTTCTTTATAATTAGTTACTATTTTGTTCAAGTTTATTTGGCTTTTACATGAGATCAGTGAATTTAATGGTTAAAAATGTTGCATTTTTAGTTCCTGGTGTTAGTTTTATTCATAATCTGTTTGGGTACTAAGATAACTAGTTAAAGTAAGATTTTGAATTAGGGGTTTGAAGTAGTTTTGTTTGGTTGGCATTCCATTTTTTTTTATTTAATTATTTAACAGAGTTGTATAATGGTATTACTCCTTATTTATCTGTTGCTAAGTATGTTTCAAATGAATAACAAATCCATCGTAGGGTCAATCAAAAGATTGAGCCCAACTCATTCAAAAGGTATGAATTGTTTTAACTGGTGGGAGAGATTGTGATTAAATATTTGGTTTTATGAGGAATGTATTAGATTATCATAAAAAAAAAATAAAAAAATAAAAAAACCTAAGGAAGGGCTCAAACAATTGAGATATAAACATAAAACAGTAACTTCTTTTTGGAAGACCATTCTTAGTTCCACAATTCTTAGCTCTGCTGCTGTCAAACTGATTTAATGGATATTTAGTCTTGGCTCATCTAACTATGGAGCTTCAAAACGATGCCTAGTTTGGTACATTTGTTTAATCAATGAGCCCAGCCAAATTTTTCAAGAAAGAGCAAAAATCGTCTGTGACTTTTTGGTCTCCCTTCATAGCCATTTTTTAAAAAATAAGTTCTCCCTTCATAGGCTTAAATTTGAAAAGAGTAGGACAGGCTTCCATTAAAAGGTTAATAATATTGTCTATTATTTCCTACTTTTTGGTGTTTGATTGATTGTAGGAAGCTGATTTGGTTTTGGGGGGTGATGAAGGCAAGGAGTGTACCTATAATAGTGGTTATATGAAGAGGCAAGCAATTTTCTCATGCTTGACTTGCACCCCCGAAGGGAATGCTGGAGTTTGCACAGCCTGCAGCTTGTCTTGCCATGATGGCCATGAGGTATTTTGATATCCTTACCATTGTATGATATTTACTATGAAAGGCCATGATTTTTTTTTTTGTGTGATTAATATGACTGTATTTTGATGTATTAGTCCCATGTATCCTTTTTGACTAGGTTATTTTATTTGTTTTGTCTGCCTCCATCTCATGATGGTCATTGGTAATTATTGTTACTTGGACAAGATTGTGGAACTATGGACCAAGAGAAATTTTAGGTGTGATTGTGGAAATTCAAAATTTGGAGAATTCTTCTGCAAGATCTTCCCAAATAAAGATATAGAAAATGTTGAGAATTTGTACAATCAAAATTTCAAAGGTTCATATTGCACCTGTGGCCGCCCCTATCCTGATCCGGATGCTGAAGAACAAGTAGAGATGATACAGTGCTGTGTGTGTGAGGACTGGTTCCATGAGGAACATATCGGTCTTGACTCTTCTGATGAGGTTGGTAGCTAGGGATGTTGACATGTTTTCACTTCTATGTATTATGTTGTAGTCATTCTCTGAGCATCATGTATTTACCTACTATTAGGCACGGCATGTTTCCTATCCAAGTGGTGAAATTGGTAAAATGGTACTGGTTTTCTGAGTTTTGCTGTCAATTTGAGCGGCCAATATGTAGATGTAGCATAAACTAAACTCATGTTGATGAGATTGTTGGATTTTGAAACATTTGATGAGTCTTACAATTTCTTATCTGCCTGTGCTAATCAATCATCAGTAAAAGCCAATCAAATATTTTGGGGCTCACCCTATACTGCTTCTGCTTGTACTTTAACAATGATATCAGTTGAGGGGCTTTTCTCTAAACTGTTTCTCATCAGTTGGTAATCGGCTCCCCATCTCTCTTGGGGGAGTTGATCAACATAATGATAATTATAATATAGTTGTCTGGTAAGATCATCAAGTCCTCACTTTGAAGTACTTTAGCCACTTTAAGTCTTGAAGTTAGCCTTTAGCGCTTGTATACTATGGATTTCTAGACATTTATGAAAATTTAAAATTTAGCATGAACACTTATCTTACATTTTTTATTGGTTTACAGTCTGCTTTTACTTGTCAAAATCAGATTATCTTTCATCTCTCTCAGTTGTGCTGATCACATCCAGAAGATAACATTCTACTTGTCCTTTACTGTACTACAGATTCCAAGAGATGAGGAAGGTGAACCTCTATATGAGGATTTTATATGCAAGGCATGCTCAGCAATTTGCTCCTTCTTAAGGCTATATACTCAAATCATTCAGGCAGCAGGGAGCCAAAATGATGCTTCTGTTAATACTGGGAAGGATAAAGAAGTTTTGAGAGATATGCCTTTAGCTTGTGAATCTGGAAAGCTAGAGAATGATATTTCTCATAGTTCTAATACCAATTCTGAATCTGTGTCTGGTGGGGAGGTTTTGCTTCTTGGAGAAAATTCTGGGAAGAATATAGGTCCGGATAAATGCACGACAGATGCCAATCCACATGCTAATTGTGTTCTTGGAGTTAATCTGGCAGTTGCTTCCCCTGTTTTAGAGAGTAAGCCAATGTTTCTTTCAAAAAACTGGAGGGATGCACTCTGCAGGTGTGAAAAATGCAGTGAAATATATGAACAGAAGCATGTTAGTTTTCTGCTTGACAAGGAGGACTCAATTATGGAGTATGAGAAAATGGCAAAGCAGAAGAGAGAAGAAAAATTGCAGGAACAGGAGGGGGCTGAGTTAAGCATGCTTGATAAACTTGGTCATGTAGGGAAAATGGAGGTTCTGAATGGCATTGCAGACATGAAAGATGAGATTCATACTTTCCTGGTATGCCCTTGAAGACCATGAACGTTTTGTTCCATGCAGTTCTTTTAAGCCTTTTATAATATAAAACCATTTGAGAAGCAGATTTAGAATATGATTTTTTATAAATAATTGATTTTATCTTGTGCTCAAATTTATGCTACATTATTTTGCAGGAATCATTTGATTCATCAAAGCCAATCACGACTGCTGATGTCCACCAGGTTTTTGAGAATCTAGCAAAGAAACGCAGACGTGTAGAGTGAGTTAGTGCGAGATCTCTACTGGAGTTGCAAGCATGTGTTGATATGGGCCTTTTTTTGCTTTTGGAGTTAATCCAGGTTTCAGTAACCTTAAAAAAACCCATGCATATGTTAGGCTGTCCTAAATTAGAGTGCTCTACTAGTATCAATGTTACTACTATGTAGACTTGTGTCCTAACACATTATGATATTAACTTGAGCTTCTTTTATTTAACTGCTTGACCTGCAATATTTCTATGGGAAAGTGGATCTTATGAATCGGTATGATTGTGTTGCAATCTATGAGGATAAGGTCTGACGCCCGTTTAAATTCCATGAGCAGTAGAAAAATGTTACATGTCTATGCATGTGTCATGTGTGTATATTTGTAGGTGTGTATTCTTCACGTTTATGCATGTGTCAAGGCTTTTTTGTTAAGCCCGTGATGGTTTACGAAAATCTAGAGCATCTAAAATCCTGATTGGTTTCTTTTTGCATTCTTTGTATGTATACATAATCTGTTTTATGATAGTTAGCTCAAAAGTACAATGCTAAAAGAAGACATTTGGCTAACTGTAGGCTGATCTAACCTATTGGGCAGAAAAGTAGGAACCATATCTAGCAAGAGAATCTTATGCATCATTTACTGATTCTAAAATCTAAAGCATCTAAAATCCTGATTGGTTTCTTTCTGCGTTCTTTGTATGTATGCATAATCTTTTTTTTTTTTTTTTTTTTTTTTTTTTTTTTTTTTTTTTTTTTTTTTTTTTTTTTTTTTTTTTTTTTTTTTTTTTTTTTTTTGAGAACAATATGTACACATATTCTGTTTTATGATAGTTAGTTCAACATTGCATGTGAGATCAGATGTTGATTTGTTGCATCATCCTTTCAATTCAAAGCCATTTGAGTTTTGACACTTAACTATTGGGGTGGGACTCAGTAAATCTTGGTGCGCCGATTCTCTGATTGACACTCTATTCCCATTATGAATTGCATTATTTTCAACACTCTTTAACAGGAGGGGACAAAAGTAGGTCCTTTTGCTCCCTCGGGAAAAGGAAATGATTGTGTATTCATGTGTCTTACAGTTGATCCAGTCTTTCAAAATTAAAAAAGTAGTCATTATCCTACCTAAACTTTGGAGACTGTCTGAGTTGTACCGCTGATTCATGAAAGTGAAATGACCTTTATTTCTTTAACCAAAAAGGAGAAAATCTCTAATTCTAAATAAATTATTGAAATATTTGCATAAATAAATAATTTGTACCACATAGGCTGCATATATATCTCGGAAGATTTATATAATAAATAATTTTTGCTTGCAATTTTAGCATATATATGATACTTATCTTCGTATAAGTAATTCTAACTCCCCTTGTGGAATTTTGTACAACTGCAAGTCAAATTTTTCACTACATTTCATCTGTCACATCAATTGTGTTATGAATCATTTATTCTTTTGGTGCTATGTATTATCGTCATTTGCTGTCATGATTACTTCAAGTCTTCCACAGAGGGCTACAGAGCTCATTTTAAGTTGGGGATTTACAATTAAATTAAGTAAAGGTTGGCGCCTTCCTTACGTGATTAGGGGGTGCCTTTGCTTTTATAGTGCCATCAAAGGGGTGCCCAAAATAATGCCAATATATGTTGTTTTTTCGTTACTAGTGGTATTACAAAGTAATTCCCCAAATGGGTGGGAATTACTCAAAACGTTGGAATGCCATTTTAAGTGAAGTATCGAGCCATCACACCATGTGATGGTGTCTATTCACTCTTGTAGGAAAATCAACTTTGGGAGAATGCTACTTATCCGAACTATTTTTTCCAGCTACTTATCCGAACTATTTTTTCCAACTTTTTATTTTTAATTTACATGACATTTCACATTGAATTCTACTATATTGTTGTCTTTTACAATGATGTGGTCTGCAATGTACATAACGTGCCACAATATAAGTTAGAATTAGCTCAGGTAACGAGGAAGTGTCAAGTGTGGTGAAATAAATTAGGATAGATTGAGGGGTTCATTCCTTTCAATACAACCGAAAAAAAAAAAAAGAATGGATAAGGATACGAGGGAAGCTATGCAAACCATCCTTTTATACTGAGTTGACCACCTTAATAAATTTTTTTCAACTTTTTTTCTATTTTACCCTTTATTGTAAAAACATGATAAAATCACACAGATCCATTCGGTGGTCATCTACCGAAATATCCATCAATGTTCGGCAGATAAGTATTGAATAAATACAAATATTTCGGCAGATAACTGTCGAATGCCTTTTTCATTTTCATTCGGTAGTTATCCACCGAATAATCCACCAATGTTCAGCAGATAACTGTCGAATAACCATAAATATTTCGGTAGATAACTGTCGAATGACCTAACGAACAAAATTAAAATTTTTTTGCTTTAAGGGTAAAGTTAGAATTTTGAAATAGGGTGGTCTGAATAGCATTGGTATAAGGATATATTCATCTTCATCTCTTTAAGGGGTATAGAATGTAAAAGAACAAACAATGGGTCCTGAATTTTTGTGCAGACCCAAGTGACTAGAAGGAAAATGTTGGATTCTTTTTCTTTTTGAATGATAAAGAAGGTTGAATTTTTAATCACTTTTTCAGAAAAAAGAAGGGTAAAGTTAATGCATAGTCCACCGCATATTGTTATGTTCACAAAGCTAAATAGTAAAAATCACTATCGAAGCAGCACTTTTTTAAGTTTCTTAACAAATTCTAAAGTAGGTTAAATCCCTAGACTTTTTCTACGTAAATTATGGCATATTCTCATGCACCTTATTAAAAGGAAAACAAAAGGAAGAAAATAACACAACATCAATCAACAATTGAAGGGTATTGTTGCGCAGTCCCATTTTTGTTTATATTAATTAAAAAATAATTAAGATATTACTGTATGTACATTATAATTTGAATTTGAATGAATTTATAATATTATGTTGACGTACACATTACGTGATATTATCTTATACAATTAATTATTCATGTTTTGACGAGGTAATACGATTTTCGCCAGACCACGTGATAAGAAAATATAATAAAAAAATGAGACTAAACAGCCAAAATTATAAAATAATATGAAAGATGTCGGTGACCTTCTATATTTCCTCATACTTTGGTAAATCCAACAATATTTTATTCATCCATGCTAGATATAAAAAACAGGACTGTTATACTAAGGAAAAGACAGGACTACTGGCTACGTATCTCTTAATTTTGGTACGATATAATCACATATTATATGAATCTTGTTGTGCAGTGAGTGAGGTTAGGTTTACAGACTTCCTGTTTGCCCGTGACATGTCGGGGAATGGGCCAATGGGGTCTCTATTACTTTGTTTGAACTGGAAACTTCTATTGATTTAGGCCACAAATTCTACGAAATATCCATATTGTCAACACTTGATTTTTTAGCTAAAAAATGGGTGAAAAATTATTGTTACTGTCGTAAAATAAAGAAAAATATAAAAAGAATATAAGAGAAAATTTAAAAATAATCAGAATGTCTTTCTCATTTACATAACCACTATTTATAGACTTTTAGATTATCTGGAATAGACCCTTAAGGTTTTCAATTTTATAATAAACTAGACTGTTCTTAATTATCTATACAATTACTCTAAATAATACATGAGATATAAATATTGAACAACCACATAATTAATAATATTTACAACAGATACAATAATATTAGAAAGAAATTAGCCAAATATGAAAAAGAATAACAAAAACTAAGAGAGGAAAGCATCAAAAAATTGTTTATGTGCATCCCTCTCGCTATGCACTGCATCAGACTCTCACAAGAAAATCACAATTTTATAGGTCTTTGTAGTGTGTTAGAATCCGACACAATGTATCAGAGGCGTATGATTAAGTTTCATGCTTTTTTTTAACTTTTTTTTTTGGTCAAAAAAAAAAAGTTTCATGCTATAAAATATTGTATAGTTTCCGTAATAATGAGAGTTTTGTTTTCCTACCTGTTGCGTATCTTAACATTTTTAAGTACTTCAATTAATTTGCTAACTGCAAGTACTTAATTCCCAAGTTGGCTAAAGTGTTAAAATTATTGTTTGGTTATATAAAGAAAAAGATTACTAATTTGTCTACTCTTTCAATCTTCCATTGGTCTTTAATCAAGAAATAGTTAATTTTCTTTTGTGGGTGCAAAAATAAAAAATCTAAGAAACTAGCATTTTTGTTTAACATATAGACAACAGATGTGTTAGCGAGCTGTACATTATGGTCCAGCAGTGCCTTAAAAAGTTAAAATGTCACAAACAGACAATATTTACATGACATGAATTTTCTCACTTTTTAAAGTAGGAAGAATCAACTATCAATCCATGTGAATGAAACAAGTGTGTACGTAATATTTTTTGTTTCTTTGTTTTTATTTATTTAATTCATTCGATCTTAATGCCTATATGGCTATATATACATTCCCTCCCTCCCTTCTCTCACATCTTACATGCACTACAGCTAGAGCTTGTTACCTGCAGAAAAAGTACTTCTACAACAAACTACTTCTCCATTATTGGGTTGTTTTTCTTGTTTCCAAAACTTTTGTTTTGAAAACAGTTTCTGAATCGCGAACCAAACGGGGCCTTAGTTTCTCCTAGAGGAAAAGGTGGTTCATTTTCTTGCATACACACAGTCCAAGATCATGGGAAATTGTGTGGAGACATGCACACAGAGGCAGCAAGAAAATGAAATGCAGCAGCAAGAAAATCAGAGAGAAAATGAAATCAGGTTTGTGAAGGAAAGCAATTTTGGGAAAGATGGCAACAGCATAAGGGTGAAGATTGTGCTGACAAAGGAAGAGCTGGAGTGGCTGATGCTTCAGCTGAAAGACAGAGGAGGGAAGAGCTTGGAAGAGGTTTTGGGGGAGATCCAGAGAGGCAGAGCCAAAGTTGAGGGGTGGAAGCCTTCTTTAGAGAGCATTATGGAGTGCCCTGAAGTAATTGAGATGGATAGATGAGTCTCTCAGTCCAAACTTCTTTTTTTTTTTTTTTGGGGGTCTATTTTCAACTCTGTTTTTGGGAGTTTTGATGTGGATGATGACCCAATTTTGTATTTAAAATTCTCTTGAATGGAGAGCCCTCAAGTGGTTGAGATGGAAAATATATATATAATTTTTCCTGCTGTGAATTGTGATCTTGATCTTTACTCACCATTTTCCACAACTTTCTTAAATTAAACCCTTTATATATTTTCACATGCTTGTTCTGTTGATGTATGCATAATAATTTTAGGGAGAAGATGAGCTGGTGTTGAGTTTTAAGAGTACTCAGTGAATTTCACAGAACCTCTGAAGTATTTTCTGTCTTCAGTCTTCCAATAGTTCCAACCTATTTGTTTATAATCAATTCTACTAGTCATATAAGTGCATGTTATTAACACGGGTGAAAGTAAAAAGAAAAACAAAAAACAAAATATACATGATAAAAAGATATTTAAATACTCAATTAAATCGATCAGTCAAATCAAACTTAATATTCTAGGGGGGCCCCAATGTTGAAGTAATTAAGCACCAGAATGCATGTGGGGGTTGAACATATTTATGATAGTCTAGAACCAGATGACTAATGAAACATGTGATATGGTGTGTCTCAGTATACCAATTTACCACATGCATTCCATACAGTATTGCAGCCCATTTCAACAATCAACCTTCTAACATGTTTGACATGCAGAAGTTATGGAATTTGAGGCCTTCAGGATAAATATTGCCATAATGACTTGATGCCAGAAACTCCTCTAGGCTCTAGGCATTTAATTCATTCAGAAATTTCTGAAGACTTTTTGGGATAGGAAAACAAGGGATCTTATGGTATGTACACTGTATAGCATACGGACACCTAATGACATTTAGATCTAGACAGGTTCATTTTTTCCATTTTAGAGTATAGATTGTAAATCCTTAAATCTGTATGCACTGTATATTTCGTTAGCAGTTAGCACCATAGCTAGTGTCTAAAACCAGAAGGGAACACATGGAATAACTAACCCCTCACAATCCAAACAGTAGCAGGCTCCAATTTGATCAGTGACACAGTACAAGTTGAAGTTGAGGTAAGTTTTCAAAGGATCAAAGTCAATATTATTTCCCAAGGCCCATGTATCTTTGTGGGTAGGTCAGATATCTCTTGTTGTTTGTATATCCAAAGTCCAAACTAACATTGGGTAGGTTTGGATCCAATTAATAGCAAGGCCCTATTTAAAAGCTGCACAAACTATAAAAGGTGAATCACAGCATACATGCATAGTGGTGATATAGTAACTGCTTAAGTTTGAGAATAGAAGGTGAATCACAGCATCCAGGATTCTGTCCAAGTAATTTTGAGAATAGAAATCACTGCTTAAATTTCCATGTCATTGCATTCATAATAATATTGTGATTGACTTTTTGGACCTTTTTTCAAGTGTGCCCAGTGTACATATATAAGATGATGACATATATAAAAGGGAAATACAGTTATATCTGAGAACAAACATATGCAAACTAGATTTGTGAAGTTCCTCCCAAGTCCTAAAGAGCCATTTATAAAAGTGGTAGCCTTACACTATGAGTAACTCATAACTTGCATTAGTTCAAAAGAAAGCCACAGCAGTATCAGAACATAATCAGTTAATATCTATATTACAAACACAAATTTCAAGTGAAATTCAACTCCTAATTTGAAACTTAATTATAGATACTGACTACCAAAAAATCAATGACACTAATACCATTCCTAATAATAGAAACTTAGATTAAACTACTCTCAGAATTCTTCAGGGATGCTCTTCAGAACAGGACCTGAACCACAGCTAGTTCTGCCAGGGGACTCAATACTAATACGATCCATTGGAATCTGTGTGAGCTCATGAGCTACATCCTTGAATTCAAGAACCCCTCCATTTTTGCACTTTGAAAGCAATCTTGCAGCTTCTTGCTTTGTCATCTTAACTTTTACTCTAATCACCACTCCTTTCTGGTCAGCTGCAGTAAAAAGTTTCCCATGATCTTCTTCTTCCCTCTTGAGCAGCAGTGGCTCTGAATTTTTAGAGTAACTGCCACTCTTTTGCTTTCTTGAAAAGGGCTTCTTATTACTCAACTCATCTCTGTATATAATCTTTGTGGCATTAATGGGTATCCCAAGTTCTAGCATGTCATCTAGTGATCTATTAAAGAAAGCAAGCAAAGAGTTCAACATTTATAGAGAGAGAGAGAGAGAGAGAGAGAGAGAGATGAACAAGCATATTAGAGTTGGGGGTGTATATATAGTGAGGGACTGATCGGATGGAGATGGAGATGAAGAGATATAGCATGGAGTGTTATCTGGGGGAAGGTGGTGTGGTGCACATGTTGCACCACCTGGAAGCTAGCTAGCCCAAAATTTGTGCTAGTGGATACAAGTCTCAACCTTTTAGTCAAGCTCAAGAAATTGACTGTACGTCCAAGACTCCATGAGGTGTAGAGGACACCCCGAAACGTAAGTAAACTTGTTGGGAGTGAAAAGGATAGAAATACCTTTCTTGAATTGGTCAATGCTAATGTTCTCTGCAGTGTTTCTAGATTCTACCTGCCTGTGTAGCTCTTTCTTTTTTTTATCTGCTTCAAAAGAGGGGCTAGCCACCCTCAAAGAAGTTGGTTTAACTTCCATTCTCTATCAGGGAAATCCCCCTCTTTCACATGCAATCTTAACCTACACGTGGAGAACAGACCATATCTTGACAGACAAAATTGGGAGATGAAGGATTCCCTACCCCGGACCTCCTACAAATAAGACTCTAATACCATGCTAGACAATCACTGTATCCCAAAAGTTTAACGTATCAGAAAATGAGCAACAATGTATATCAATCTAACTTAGTAATCCTATAACGAATCATCAAAAGATCTAGTTGTAGGTAGTTCCGATTGAAATCTCTAATCTCATATACCTCCTTATGTGTTAATTTGTAAGGTATAAGAAAGGTTATAGTTAAGCAAGGACCGTTAATTTAATATATATCGTTGATCGATTTCACAGCTCAAGTTTTTTGTTTCTAATGCTTGTCTACAAAAGTTTTTTGATCCTAATGAACCAATCACAGCCACTCCAAAAAAGTATCTAGAATTTGTAGAGGCTCGATGCCTCTGCATCACTGTTTATACCCGCAAAATTTCAATGGCATAGCCAATGAATAGTCCAACATCTTATTGTCTAAATAGAAATCTGAAAATTCACAATAATCTGTTAATTTTAGAAGTGATATTTGATTTAAACACATTTTTAACATATTCCACTGAGTTAGCGGAGAAAGTTTGTAGTCAATTAGTGCAGAATGCGTTAGTCAAAATTGTTATTTGTTATAAACAAAAGTAATCTTTTAGTTTTAGCAATGAAAAGAAGGATTAATTTGTAACAAAAGGAAAAAGTATGTGATTGTGATTCATCAAGACTTCTCTGCGACTCTCATCCCAATACACGCTATGGACTGAGTCGACTGACTTACTTGACTATGTGAAGATATATTTGTCAATGTAATCGAGCACCAAAACTTCCAATCAATTAATAAACTTGATTAGGAGTGGCACCAGATAAGAGTTGTACGACCGACTTCCTTTATACGTGTTGTAAGTATTAAGGAAAATGCTACTTATAAATTTACTTTATCGCAAGAAATTTGTCTATAATTATTTATTTCAGAACAAGTTTTTCAATACAACCATTATATTATATACCGATATTTTTTATTTTTTTATATTGATATATTTATCTTTTCATTTTAAAAATATAAATTTTTTACTATTAAATATGTATACATGACTCTGGATTAATCACTTAAACTTCTCACATTATCAAAATCATGGTATTTTTTTTTTCTTTCGATGCCTATTCTCTTTTTTTGTTCTGCTTCTTTCTATTCCCCACTCAGCTTGATTTGATCTTCTTTTCTGTTTTACCTTTTTGATGTCGTGTGCAGTGTGCTTGATTTCTTTGTATCAAGGTTTTGACCCTCTTTTGAAGCAAAGATAAACCTGTTAAAACTAAAATGCGCCACTAGCTTTACCCAAACAAAATTTGCACTAGTATAGAAAGAATGATTAGATTGACCAATTCAATCACGTAACCCCACTGCCAAAATGACAAATATTCTACATTTTGAATATTCGAATTGTTTGTTCATATAGATTGTGACTTGGGGAGAAATTAGGAGAGAGTCTTGGTTGACATAGTCTTAAAGAGAAATTAAGAGAAAGTCTATGGCAATCTATCAAGAAGTTTATGCGAGCTACTGTATGCAATCTATCAATAAGTGTTGATAGATTCACTTCTAATTATTAGATTATTAATTTTAAACTACTAAATTTTATTATGTCATACAACCACCGTATTAAAATTAAACGCATCTATCAAATTCATGGGCACAAAAGACTTGTAAGATAGGGATAGAAATAGTATGTGTCCAGCCCAAAAAACACTTAGGGCCAGTTTGGTAGTGCTGTGAGAAAAAACAGCTGTGAAGTAAAACAGCTGTGAAGTAAAGTCAGCTGTAAAGTAAAGCAGTTGAGTGTTTGGTAAACCATGTTTTCAAAAGTACTGTGAATGCAAAAAACAATATCAAAGTGTTTGGTAAATGTTAATGTAAAAGTGCTGTGACTGTGTATAATTACTAAAATGGACATGATGCTGAAAGTGTATTTCACTTATTTATTTGGTAAAACTAAAATGTTTTTTTACTTATTTTTTAAATTTGTGGCTACAAATTTTTATTAGCATTAATTTTTTTAAGAATAACATTATTAAATAAGTATTCCTATTATTTTTTTAAGTATATTATAATTTTAATCGTACAAATAAAATATCATAATTAATTATTACAATATAAAATATAACTAACAATGGAAATATTTTTTAATTTAAAATAAACAAATAAAAATTATATAAATCAATAAGGATAGTATGGGTAAAATAAAATATTCATTGTTGTTGTGATTTACTGCAGTTTTCAAAAGCACCTAGAAACCTGCTTTCTGTTTTTGCTGTGGGGAGTTGAGAATTGTGGGGGAAAGCAGTTTTTTATTTTTTTACCAAACACCAAAACTGCTGTAGGTGATTGAGAATTGTCATCCACAGCAGCTTTTGGGTCCTACACCGCAATCCCAAACGGGGCCTTAGTAACATTATAATATAGTAACCCCCACGCCCATCTAATAACAATTTAAGTTAGAGAATTTAAGAACTATATTATTGAGACTCGCTACACAACGTGATTAGGACCATCTCTTAGATTTTAAGAATATGAGGCAAACCATAAAAATTGAATTCTTCAACTTTTATATATGTATTACTTGAAACCTGAACTATACACAATATACATATATAAAGGGAAATGTTCATTCTATTAAGAGATTTCTTAAATAATTTTATTTAAGGAATTCATTATGGGGTCTATTTTATATAGTATTTCAACGATTCAAATCGTATATTTTGTAGGTCTCTTTATTTCAAGATCATCTCTCCAAAAATTAAACAAATCGAAAATCATTAAGGTATCAAATTTTGATCAAATAAATAAAAGAACAAAATGTTTTTGATAAACACTTAAAATGGTGACAATTTAATTAACAGTTAAATGATTTTCGATTTACCTAATTTGTTGTAAAGATGATTTTTCAATTGAGACCAAAAAAATAAATGATTCCTAACTTCCTATCATCAAAATACAAGAGATATCTTAAATAAGCTTATTTAAAGAGTCCTCAATGGATGGAGCTTCAACTAATGACGTTCTTACTTTTAAAGAACATCCTCTCTAGACTTACAATTCAATGATCGGAAACATTCGTATGTTAGGGCATCATTCAAAGCTCATATTCACACAAAAAAAAAAAAAAAAAAAACTAATCGGAAACTGTATAGCCAAATTATTATCGTCAACA
Source organism: Dryas drummondii (assembly GCA_003254865.1). Taxonomy (NCBI): domain Eukaryota; kingdom Viridiplantae; phylum Streptophyta; class Magnoliopsida; order Rosales; family Rosaceae; genus Dryas; species Dryas drummondii. The sequence goes on along the minus strand of QANW01010048.1, from coordinate 188,890 downwards.
TCATTTTAATTTTATCAGAGTAACTATGTTTTTTCTATACAAATTGTGCGGTCTAGATTTTCTGGAAAATAATAGTGACCGTGGGACATGATGTGGGGCATAGATGATTATTCATTGGACCATACTTGGGTCACCCCACCCCCCAAAATCGCAAATTAAATAATGCCAGCGCATGATCAGAATTATTCATTTTTTAGATCACCTATTATAGATCATCATTGCAAAAAATCAACTCAATCAGAAATCATTTGGTTATATAACTATTGTCGATTAAATAGAAAAAATCAACAATTTGGTCAAACAATCACTCTTTAATTGGAAACCATTGATTTTTTTACTTAATTGATAACAATTATATAATCAAACAATTTCCGATTGATTTGATTTTTTGCATAAATAATTTTTAGACTTTTTTATCCAAATACCACATACACTATAAGGGGTGTGCTGCAGTACCACCCAAATTTTTTTTCTTTTAAATCATTAACTTTTTTCTCAAATTTCCTAGTTTGCCCTTAAGTATACTTAAGAAAAGGGAGAGAGGGAGAGAAGAGAGAGAAGAAATGAGAGGAAGGGAGGTCGGCATCGGGGATGGGTCGGTGTTAGAGGTGAGGGTGGGTTGGCTGCTTTTTTTTTTTTTAAGTGTATTTGGATTTTAATTTTTTTTTATAGATATTTTATAATATAAATTTATAATATTACCTTTTAAGTTATCAGAAAAATTGATAGAAATAGATAACAAATGCTATATTGGCACATATTGATAGTTCAGGTGTTAAATTAACAAGAAAAAAAAAATTTGAGTGATATGAGAGTACACTCTTTGTAGTCCAAGCGATATTTGAGTAAAAAAACCTAATTTTTAATAGATTATCTAAAAATTAAATAGTACCAGCATTGCCCAAATTAGAATTTGGGGGGTGGGTGACCCAAGTACTACCTTATTCATTCCCACGTGTAAACAATCCATAACATTTGTTCGTCCCTGAGTTCGTCAAATCGCTGCTAAGTACATATTCGTCGTCTCCAACACAAGAGAGAGAGAAAGAGAGATGGGTGGAGCCCAGGCGATGAAGAGAATCCCTCGCATCAAATTTCCTCAGAGACGTCCGAAACCCTCTGGTCTGCCCCTCTTTTGTTTCTCTACCTTTTTAATTTCTTTTATCTGTAGTCATTTTAAGTTGCATTAATGTTCCAGCTCTGATGGGTTCTGTTGAATTGGCATACGATTTGTGGGTTGCTTGTTAATTTGGAAATCTTAGGATGCATTAGATTCGTTCTCTGTATTCACATTGAAGCATAGATTGGATTCGTAATATGATCAAATTCAGTCAATCCGAATTTGCAGTTGGTTGGTTTAGTCACCTGTGGATTTGAGCATGTGGGTTGTGTAGAATACACAGAATTGAGATTAGCTTACTCAATTTTTCGATGGATGTCTCTACTTGTCGAGTGTAAGTGCGTGAACTCTTCTTCTTGGTTGCATCATGCAAATGCTGAAAGTAAGGTTTTGGGGTAGTACAAAATATATGAGAGTTTGTTGTATTGGGAATATTATTAGCCTTCTAATAGGAGACAAAAAGTGAGGCCTCTTTCATCAAAGATGCCACTGGGGAGCCTTGAATACAAGTTTTGAACTTTCTGCTGGTTCCAGAATGTTCGGGCCTAAACATGATACTTTCTGATGTTGGTGAACTAATGCAGCAGAACCCCCAATCCCAATTCCCACTTTTATTTGGTAGGTCATTCTTTAATCGATTTGGGAGTTTCACGTTGATGTAGTGACATATAGGTGAAACAAGGGGGCAGTGCCACAATTTAGACTGATACTTGGCAATCAAACTTATGAAGGCCAACTTGTGAAGTTTTGGTTGAAAAGCATCAAAAATTTATTGATTGCCCTCATACTCTTCGTTGTTAGATTTGTTTTGTAGTCTTCAGAATCATAGAATCATGTTAAAGTCTTGCAATTAAGCATTGAAATCCTGTCCATTCTCTTGATACACATACATACATATATAATAGGGTAATGTTCTTTTTCCAGATAATTTGACATGTTATATTGTCCAACTCTTAATGACAATTATTAATCAGGTGAAATCATGCTCGAGTGTTTGACCATGATTGACAGTCCTGACAATATAATATTTGTATAGTAACATAACATTGTTTGGTAAGAGAACATTATATGTACTAGGAGCACCACACATACACCGATGCGTGTGCATGGTAGAGGTTAAAAATAGGGAGAGGAAGGGCAGAGTATGTGGAATGAGATGATTGCTGGAAGTGAGCTGTATGGAGTTACCATTTTATGCTTCACTTTCATATCTATTATTAAAATTGTTTGAAGCAATAAGGGTGTTGTTCACATTTCCTATATCATGATTGATTAAGAGGGTTTTCATAATCATAGTATAGGTATATACATATACATATACATATATATGTGTATGTATATTATATGTATTTATGTGCATGTTGCATATCTGTGTCCATGTAGCAAAGTTAGAAATATGATGAAGCCATTGTTGATCTTCTTCATCTAATGCTACATTTGAGCCCTTGCTTAAGTTTCTTACTTTTCCTTCTCCATTGACTCAAAATTTTGTTTTGATAATATGCTGTTCTTTCTGGATCATCATAATTTGTTTTTGCCTCAACACTTGTCATTATTTACTTGGCAGGTTCTGGAACTGAGACTCAAACAACACCTTTGGCTGCTGATGCTACTTTCTTCTCAAGTTCAAAGGTCTCAACAACTTTAGGAGGAAAGGCTTCTCTTCAGCCCAAGCGAACACCAGTGTCCAATGAGGAGATTGAGGCCATTTTGGTATGTGGAACTTGCCATTTTGTTGAAATCACATCAAAGTGTTGTTAAAATTCTTATGTTGTGAAAGTGGTGGACTCACCACTTCCTGACCACTGACGTGGTCAGGAAGAAATGCTCTTACCATTCAATATGCAAGTATTTGCTTGGCTGAAAACTATGCTATATGATAGATAGTGATTTATTTTGATCTGTGAGTCACAAGGTAGTGAAACTGGAACACTGCTAAATGTTGCACATCAAATTGTGCAGTAGGCTATATTTGTGGAATTATTGCAAGTTCTAAATTTCAACCAGAAAAATTAGAAGTCAATTGACTCTAGATGTGGGAAGCATTTTTGCATAAGATGCATGATAGCTGAAAATCGGCATTGTCAGTGTGAATAAATTGCTAATCATTGCTTGTTCTCACATTTGTCTCATAAGTAGCTAGACAATTTGTTGTTTGTTCATGTTATGTTATACTATACCTAAGCATTTGAATCTTCATCAGCATGGCACTAGTCCATTGAACCATTATCATCAAGATTTTGAAACGGCTATTATGCTAAACTTGAATCAGTTTTCTTGTCTGTCATCTGTCTTTAGGCTTGCAATTCATTTACTCATTTGTTTTAACCATCTTTTGGCAGTTGGGTGGCTGCATCTGATCTTGTTTGGAGCTTGAAGAACGGAGGACCATGTGTTGGAAATTATTTTGACCATTTTTAAGCACTCGGAAGTATCCAGAGTTCACTTTCTATTGTTTGAAAAACAATCTAGTAGCTGAAATTCATAATGACAGATAACACATTAAAGATGTGATATCGAATAGCATCCTTAAAGACATGTTTTCTCTTCTCCATGCAATTTACAATTTACAATTAAAGTTATTGCCATCTAAGCTAGGAATTTCAAATTTGGACATTCCAAATATAAACACACATGCATGTGATAGAGAAATTAAGAGAATGACTCATTCAGGACCCGTTTGGAGCAGAGGTTCGAGGACGGCAGATTTGGGATTTTTCCCTGGAGGGCCCTTGTCCCGGCGGGTAAGCTCTTCCAGTCGAAAAGTAATCAACCTGTCCCAGTTTCCTCCCTCAAAAAGAACCCCAGCTTTCCCATCAGTGATTCTCTGAACAATGCCACAGTACATGTGATATGGGCTATTTGGGTTGCTCACAATGGCAATCATACCAGGCAGTAATAATGGCAGTTCTGGTGCTTTCGGCTTCTTTGATCTCACAAGTGTTGCTGTTGTTTTTCCTGAGTCTGCAACTGGTGGTTTTTTGGGAGGTGGGTTTTTCTCAATGAACAACTTCAACCCCTTTTCACCACCAGGAAATCCCCCAGTAAGCCCCATCAACTCCTTTTCAAAAGCATCTTCTTGAACTTTGTCCAAACTAGTTATTGCAGAACTGGCTGGTTTGTCTTCCTCTGTTTCAGTAGCAACAGCTGCTGAGACTTGTTCTTCAACATTTCTTGCAAGCTCTTGTTGTAGACCTTGTTCACCATTGCAGAGCCCTCTGCCTCCCAAGATCTCAGATAGATTGAATTTGGCACATGTTCTTAGGTAACGGGTCGATGGCCATTTTTGAACTGTGAAAGATGATTTATTAGCGCGATTAGAGAGGTCGTTTCTGCCAAGGAAATTGGATTTAAGAAGAGGGCCTTGAAAGCTTGGGAGAGTGATGTTAGAAGCCATTGTTTTACAACTGCAAGCCGTCGAGAGAGAATGAAATGAAAAGAAACAACTAAATAAAGAAAATTACACTTTTAATTTGTGGCCACAAAAAGAGACTTTTGTTGATTTGTCGTGTGATCCTATCTTCCCCCAACTATTTGATGTACCCAGTTTTGTATTCATTGGTGATTCTCTCCAACAGAACCACACGTGGCAGGCACATGCATATTGCCATAAGAAGGGGCCCAGTGGGCCAGTGCCAGGCCATGCCTTTGGACATGGGCTTGTTCGATATTGACCCAATGAAGTTGAAACTCCTCTAGTGGGCCGGTTTTCTTTGTCATTTGGGCCCAAAAGTGATGGTGGTTCCCTTGAGGGCAATTTTGTCATTCCAGTCGATCGAAAATTCCTTGCGTTTTCCGTCTCAATCTCTCTCGTATCAAATTCCGCCATTTTCCCCCTCTCCTTTTCCGGCGAATCTCCGGCAATTTGAACCGCCGGATTCGGATGAAATCGTTTCCCAATCCGACTGTCACAGAATTTTGAACTTTGATTTCGATTTCTATCACATTTCAATCTTCTTTTTTTCAAATTTGTTTTTCCTAGCGGCGGAAGTTAAACAACCATGTCGAAGAGCTCTCGGCAGAGGTCGTCTCAGAAGCAGAGCAAGCACAGTTCAAACGACGCCGCAGACTACTCGGACTCAGAAGCGGAGATAGAAATAGTTGTTGAAGAAGAAGAAGAAGATCAAGCGAGGACGAAGAAGTACAGGAACGGTAAAGAAGAGAGTTCGGTTAGGGTTTCTCGGGATTCGTGCACCGCCGAAGAGAAGCGAAGACTGCGTGACCGTGACGATAATCGGTCTCGGCGTGGCAATGGTAGTGAGGATTCGGCTAAGGTCGAGCACAGTGCTTCGAAGAGGAGAGGAGATAGTGAGAGGAAGGATACGAAGGAGAAGGTTCCAGAACTTCAACGAGGAATGGAGGATACTGGTAATGTGACTGAACTGTGTATGAGTGTTTTCGTTGTGCTTTGAGTTCTTTATTTTTGTACTTTTCTCTGTTTCTATTGACTATTACTGCGTAATTTGCAATGTAGTTTGAGGTTAATTCTTACATATTTGATCGTACTCAAATTTGTGATTGATAACTTGTTATGGATATGTATAACTTTGTAGGGAGGCCTTTGCAAGATGAGGTGCGACGAAATCCGGAGTTAAAGGAGGTTGAGAAACAAAGTAGGAGGAGCAGAGATGACTCTGTTGAGAAGGGTAAATATCAAGATTGTGTGAGAGATGATAGTGCTAGTCTGCCGTCGTCAAGAGGCAAGCATACCAAGGATAGAAGATACAAGGATAGCGCAAGTTATAAAGATAAGTATGGAGAAGATGTTGACAGAGATAGTAGGCACAGGGATAGCAAGTCTAGGGAAGATGTTGATTGGAAGAAGAGACGCCGGGAAGAGAGGCACAAGGATGAACATGCCTTAAGAGATCACCCTGGTGACAGGTTGGGTACTAAATATACGAGGGATGAAGGTAATGCTGTTGAAAGTGGATATAAGAAATCAAGATATGAGATTAGTAATTATGATGATGGTCAAAACACTAGGTACAATGATGATAGGGGAAAGAGAGCTGATGATAAAGTGGATCAGAGCTATGGTAGATCCCGAAGTACCAAGGAACAACATTCTGATGCAGAAAAGAAAGTTGCAGCCAGTTGCATGGTAGAGTCTGCTGCTGATAAAGAAGGGTCTCGTTTATGCTGTGTTGATGCAGACTTTAATGCAAGCTATAACAGACAGAGGAGTTCACCTAGCTCCTTTTCTCATCTTTCGATAGATCAATACAGGTAATCTTTTCCTTGTTTTATGTTTTCATCGGGTGGTAACATTTTTCGGAGAATTCAGCTTTGTGTTGTACTCTTTATGAATGCAGCAAGTGGTTTAATGTTCAAAGGATGCTTTATTGTGCTTCTTGTCTGCCTGCATGTGTGATTGCCCTATTTGTGTTGATATTTGGAATGAATGGTATTGTGCCTATAATTATCTGTTTGGGAAATGGATTTTGTAGACCATACTGATAAGTGATATGAAGACAAATGAGTTGTATACAAAGAAAGTTAATAAGACACTGGAATTTACCAAATAGCTTAATGACCACTTTGTAGTCATAATAGCTTAATGACAACTTTTATTTGTGTAATAGTAACTTGCAGTTGCATATGGAGATTTGGAATTTTTCTGGATCCGTCATAATGATCTTATGAGTTGCTTGTGATTCACTTTTTTATGTCTTTTGGTTTGAGAAGAAGCAACATGATTGTGCTCAAGAGCCTCTACTAATTTATCTGTGTGGGCCTGCTTCTTTAGGTGCTCAACGCAAGCAGAACTGAAGTATGGGAACTCAGAACCTGAAGAAAGGGTTAGGCAGAATCTTCTTCTTTTTAAGGAGGTTGCAGATGTTTCTGGCGTACCTGAACAGCCTTCTTTGTCTAAGCCTGCAAAGAGACTGATTGAAAGGTATTTGAACCCTGATGCCTGCACATCTCCTCTGCATCCAGTTGATGATTCTAAGTTGAACAGAGTTGGAATTAGGGGGAGTTTTGATAGTAAAGAATCTGGAAAAAGTAGTGATGTTATCAAGGACACAGACTCATCTGGTACTGAAGGCAAAGGAAGTTGGCAGGTGCCTTTGGAGACACCTCCTACAGATGAGTTAACCCAAGAAGATAGTAATGATTTCTCATCTTCACTTTCTTCTAAAGCTGGTCATATGCCGAGCAACTCACAGTCCAATTTTCCTCCACCTCGCCATCGTTACAAGAGGATTAATAGTTCCAGTGTTGGACGAGGATATGGTAATGCCAGGAAGGGTGTTCCAAATTGGCCTTCTCCACAAATGAACAGCTTCATTCATTTCCATCATGGTCCGGCTCCTGTAGTTTATCATCCAGTTATGCATCCGTTTTCTGCTTTTCCAATGTATGGTGTCAGACCTATGATGGATATAACTCACTCTGTATTTCCTCACCATATCACTGACGCTGACAGGTTCCTTAGCCATGGGTGTCCTTTTGGGTGGCAGAATAGTGTTGATGACTCATGCCCTCCTCCATTGCATGGGTGGGATGCAATTAATGGTGTCACCAGACATGAAGCTTTAGCAAATGGGACGTTTCATTGGAACCATAATAGAGAACCAATTGGTGGCCAACAGTTGGAGACAAGTGCAGATATGTGGAAAGGCCCACTTGGTGGGGTGAATCCAGAGTTGCCTTATGTATCTCAAGAAGAGGATCCTGCAGTACATGCACAGGAGGCTGAACTTTTGTTGGGAGTATCAAATCTGCAAGCTCAGAATAAAAAGAACCAGTGTGATGTTCTTGTGGACAAGAGTCACAAGATTGAATTTGGTCATAATAGTGATGCTTTAGCAAAGGAACCATCTAAACTGTCCAAAAGTATTGCTGAGAAATTACCTGAACTTTCTAAGATACCAAAGGATGACGATGATCATCTCTGGCTTGTTTATCTCTCTAAGCTTGACATTTCGGCAGAACTTACTCATCCAGAGTTATATAATCAATGCCTGAGACTAACGGATGTGGAACAGAATGACAGTGTCGATGAAGATTCTTTGAAGCTTCTCTATCTGGAGGTAAAATTTATAATTGGAATCAGGTAGTTTATCTTCTTTAATGTTATTTTTTTAACCATAATGGTATTTTCTCTGTCTTACAGGAGATTGTAAAAACCCAAGCGGAGCCTTCTAAACTTGCCTCAAGTGCTTCTCTTTTTGTTGCCATAAATGAATCTGTTTTTCAGGTATGAACATTGGTAGGAACAGGATGGTGTATGATTAATAGCAACAAAAGAGGATATAGAATATTCTTTTCTTATGTCTTCCATTGTGCACAAGTTCCTTGAAAACTCAATGCTTTCAATAGCTCACAAGTATGTGTGTGTGTATTTTCAAATTTGACATAGGGTGTTTTCGAACTAAGTGCTAACTTGAGAGGTTTGGACTTTCGCCTTGTTTCTTTCTGGAACTTGATTCAAATTTAAGAAAAATTTACCATCCTTATACTTTTAAACTAATCAATGAAGTATTGGGTTTTAAGTAAAAATGCTTAAAAGTTGTGTTAAGCAATGCAATTTGTGAACTCTTCTTTAGTGCAAGTGTTTGTTTTTGTTCATGGAATGCTTTTCTTTCATATTGGAAATTTGAAACCCTCAAGTCATTTATTATGATAATATAACAAATTTAAGTATTGGTATTTTGTTTTGCAATAGCCTAATATATGGCATTAATGCAATTGATTTGTTATTAACTTGTAGAGAGCCATGTCCTTTTACAAGAAGCAGAGAGAAGAAACGAGGGCAGAGAAGCTGGATTGTGTTCCAGTTTGTGATCAAGAGAAAGAGGCAGTGCCATTTTATCTTCCATTGATGCCAAACCGGGGGGCAGTTTCGTCCAACTTGTTCTGCTCCCTACGAGAAGGTAGATGAATCCATTCCCGTTGTTTTTATGGAGAAATTACTTGGACCTAGTCCAAGTCGAGTCGTGCACAAGGCGAAAATGGATATGAGTGTATCAGCGGCGGAACTTAGGGCCATGACACCTGCAAAGTTTTGAAAAAAGAATACCATTTTATTCTTCTGAAACATTGATGTGTTGAGCATATCAGCATATGTGTCACTAGTAAAAATATATTTTTTTCTTCTATTCTATTCTTCTCATTCTCACGAACATCAAAGAGTTTCTCAGTAAAGTAAATTAAATCAAATACAATTTAACTCAAACCTCACAACATTTAGATAATCAATACGAATTTATTTTTCGTTTGTATTTAAGTGATTAATATTGCTTTTATTTTTTTTTTGTTAAGATTGAGTTTTTTGAAACCAAATTATTTTGTATCTTATTCTTGACCCACCTTCTTTTATGTAATTTTTTTTCCACATTTATGCTTGCAAAAAACTTCAATACTATTATCCTCATTTCTGATGTGGACAAATAAACTTATAACATGTGTCAATATTTTAAAAAAACAATAACGAGTACTTAATTATGAGATAAGCTTATTTAAAAGAAATTACACATGTTATAAAATTATTGGTATTGAGAATGACTGAATGAGAAAGTTTTCAAAAGTATTTCCCTTATTTTAATAACCAAACCTCTATAAAGCCCAATTTTTAAGTTTAAAGTTTACACCTTCTTAACCCATAAACAATTAAACATAAGTTAAACCAAATAATCAAGTATACAATTAAATCAAATAAGAAAATGACTATTTTGGTATTACACAAAAGTCAAAAACAATTGGTGATGATGATTAGTGCAACAAATGTGTATAATCTAATATTTCAATAGTAGAGATAATTGCACTTTTGGTCCACATGTTATTTCATAAGTCCTTTATTGGTTCACAAATTTTTTTAAAAGTGTAAAATGCATTCACGAATTAACTGACATGTGTCACATTGGTACATTATGTCAAAGCACCCCAAATGGACGTTGAGTTTTGTTCACGTGGAGGGGCAAATGGGTCAATTCATGTCATAATATGAGTCAAATAGAGTTTGGGGTTAAATGGTTTTGTATTCAAATGGGGTCACGAATTGACCACAATTGACCAACACTTTTTTTGAATAACAAAACAATTTGACCTTCCACGTAAAACAAAAATCATCGTCTATTTTGGGTGTTTTGATGGAATGGACCAACATGGCATGCGTTAGTTAATTCGTGGATACACGTGGCACTTAAAAAAAATTGCAGATCAACACGAGACTTATGAAATAATAAGTAGACCAATCATGCAATTACTTCTTCAATAGCAATTTTGTAATATGTTTATAATAAATAAACTCTAATTGTAGATAAAGCATATGCTGAAATAGGTGAAATTAAAGGGCATTTTATTTGAACACTACTGCAGGTACATGTGAAAAGATGATCAAAAAAGTTGTATTTGCTAGAGAATTGGGAGTTCCTATAATGCATGATTACTTAACAAGGGGATTCACTGCAAATACCAGCTTGTCTCATTATTGCCGAGATAATGGTCTACTTCTTCATATCCACCATGCAATGCATACAGTTATCGATAGACATAAGAATCATGGTATACACTTTCGTATACTAGCTAAAGCGTTTCGTATGTTTGGTGGAGATCATTTACACTCCAGTATAGTAGTAGGTGAACTTGAGGAGGAAAGAGAAATCACTTTAAGCTTTGTTGATTTCACTCAGGATTAGGTCTCTCTACCAAGGGTTTTGCCTGTGGCTTCAGGGGGGTATTCACGTTTGACATATGTCTACTCTAATTGAGATCTTTGGAGATGATTCTGTACTACAATTCAGCGGTGGAACTTTAGAATACCCTTGGGGAAATGCACCTGGTATCTAGATGAATACACAATATTCTTATGAATATATTTTTGGGATATATAGTCACTTTAAAAATGTGTCATATTATTCATACTAATTATATGACAATTTAATATATGTATAATATACACAACATGACAATTTTATACTACTTCTTTTAATAATAAAAAGAAAAAAATAGCTTTTATAAAATATTAAGAATTATTTGTAATAAAATATTTTGAGATATCGATGAAAACTGAGTAATTATGTTTCGATCTCCCCAAATGAGTATGGTTTCAAATCAGGAGACGTCTGATCGCTTGGTGTAATTGTAAACCACAAAGTTGTACATGATTTTGATTGTTATGGAAAGATTTTTGGTGCATAAATATAAGGTGTCTGTGCGGCTAGTGCAAGAACTGGTGTAAAGGGTAAACATTGTACTTAGTGGAATCCAATGTATCATCCTATGTTGATGGCTATCTTCTCCTCCTATAAAATCATGACTCCACTAAGTGGTAAAAAAAAAAAAAAAACAGTGTCGTGCCTTAATTAAGTCTAAAAGAAATACCTGGTGGATAATCATGGATCACAGATATTATTGGAAATTTGGAACATAATCATCCAAGGCTAATTAATTATCATATATCTTATCGCCAATGACAAACCATGTGGCATATATACGGATATACCAATCAATGTAAAAAAAAAAAAAAAGCACAAGACCCAAAGCCAAACCCGAAGGACAGCATAAGGGCATAATCTACGACTACGTAACAAGTAAAACATGGTCTTGGAGATTAGGATCCTTGGTAATTGGTAGGGGCAAAAGAGTCATCTCAGATTTAGAACTGACATACTATATTACCGAATAGTCAACATGGTTGGGGTCAAACACTTTTCATGAACACAACTCAGGGACCTCCCATTCAGCTTCTGTTTCTGTAAAAGTCTCTTTCTACGGGTACGATTCCTCTCTTTTCCTCTCGCTGTTAGTTTCTTATTAAATACCATTTTCTCTCTCCAAAGTATCTCTTTGTTTTTATGCTGCAAGCCTGCAGCATACTCAATATGTTTATGGTCAGTCCATGAATTCATCTAAGTTTTAATCTTGTTTTTGGAAGAATTTTAGTGCCATGTGATTTTCTTATTAGATTCATGGAATATTAAGTTTTTTGAGACCCTACTACCCTTTTGATTGAACTGTATGCAAATTAGTAGATTCCTGTTGTTGTGGTGTGCTCTTCAAATCATGGATTTTTGTTCGTTTTCTTTTTCCCCCATATGTAATATCTCAAATTTTGGTGGTATTGGGATTAGATAGGTCCATAAAGCGTTTAGTGGAAAATTATGGGTTTTATTTATTAATGTTTGTTAGATAGAGTTTAGGTATTGAAATCGAAGTTTTTAAGACCTAAATATGGTTTCTTTTATCTTGAGGATGAGGAGAAATATGGTTGTGGATCTGCTGTAATTTATTCTGAGTGATGAGAACAGCTTTTTGGGAGGTTATATTATGAGTGCAAGAACAGGGAAAAGCTAAAAGGATAGCTCTTGGTAAGATAAAAATGGAGCAGATCGAAGGCAAAAGAAGGATTTTTATGGTATAACTCAAAGTAGTTAATTTGAGGCTTTGTTGAGTTGGGCTAAGTTGGATCCCTCTGCAATAAATAATGGTTAGAGAAGAACAAGCTATTCCATTCCATACATATAATTTCCTTGATGTTATCTCGAGGTTTTGGCAAGATAAAATGCTTATACATACTTTTTTTCTTTCTATATTTTATCATTGATAGAATTTTAGCATTGATTACATGTATGAAATATGAAAAACATACCTTATTTCCATATTATTATTGATATCATTCAGTTAATCTGTTGAAAAAATAAATGTTTATCTGCCCAGTCTGCAATATATCTTCTTAGCCTATATAGATTATAATGTTGTGGTTGGATGAATAAATTATAGAATGCTAATCTACAGTTTCTTATCATATGGATGTTGAATTATCATTTCTTATCTCATTATCATATTATGGACATAGGTTCGCAGCCTCTTCAAGAAGTGAAAGTAAGTTTTCATGGATGATGGTCTTGGGAAGATAAGGATTATCCCAGATCATTTTAAAGCATCTGAACCCAGTACTGACACTCTTCAAGACAAAGCTCCATCTGTTTCACGGCCAAGAACTGATAATTGTTTGAGGTATTTCTTTTTGAAATAACGAATGACAAGGGATAAAAGCGAAGCAAAAAGATTATATAAATTGAGAGTTTATGCATTGAGTTTTTATTCAGTTTGCTTTATCTGGTGTAGCATAGGTCCCATAGCCGTATATGGAATCCGAAAAAGTTAAGAAGTGCAGCTTACATGTTGAACTTATTTAGTCTACCGAGGATGCCATGGGGTTCTAGTACAGATGGTCAGGAAAAGGTTGGTTGACTAGCTTGTGCAGTTCCTCAATTGGTTTTTGTGAAATTTCCATGTTCCTGACCACTAGAATGGTTTTAACTGGCAGGTTGTGCTAACTGCTGCAGAAGTAGAATCACTTCGTTCAGAGCTTGCTGATTTAGAAGAGAAGGAAGCTCACTTAAAAGCTCAGTAAGGGAATTGAACTTGATTCTTGACCATTGATACGTGACGTACTTTTTTTAAAACTACATATTAGTGCCACTTATAGTCTTTTTGGCATTTTGGTTAACTTCTGCTCAATTTATCATAAATACTCCGAACACAATGAAAAGATGAAGTCTGGGCCAAAAATGTTTGAACATTTTTAGTTTTGAACTGAATTCTTATATAGTTTTGGGGACTAGACTGGGCTTTGTTTCCCTTTTGGGATAGGTTATTTGCAAAGAACTGCAATTTCAGCTAAAAACTGTCCTTTTCGTATCAACAATGGAAGGCTTATGTTTTATCTACATTTTTGGTTTTGAACTGAATTCTTATATAGTTTTGGGGACTAGACTGGGCTTTGTTTCCCTTTTGGGATAGGTTATTTGCAAAGAACTGCAATTTCAGCTAAAAACTGTCCTTTTCGTATCAACAGTGGAAGGCTTATGTTTTATCTTTTGCAGATTGGAACACGTTGATCAAATCTTGCGATCTGCTCGTCTCTCTGGCTATTTGTACATCCGGACTGTAATGACTATTCCTTTGAATCTGTACTTTGTGCTTGGTGCCAATTATGGTTTATTCATATTTTCTTTTTTCCTTCTAATAGAGGTGGACAGCACTACCAGGAGAACCTCCTCCCCTTGATGATACTGATGTTGATGACTGGCTTCCTCGCTTTGTTGTCTTACAAGGGACGTGCATTTTCTTCTACTTGTTTTCCACAGGTAAATAATCAAGTTTTTAGCATTTGATGATTGCATTGTGTTTTCTTTGAGTGTTTACTACCTGTCAAAATAAGGAATAATAGTATGGAAGGCTTTCTCTTATTAGTCAAATAGCCATAGCCTGCATTGTCTCTATTTGATCTTTCATGACTTTGCATAAAAGAATCATGTATAGTTTCAAAACTGTCACCTTTTTGACAAAGGATTGATTAAATTTGTTGTTAGAAGATTTGCGTATCAAATTTCAATTTCCTTTAATCTACACATCTTCTTTTTTCAGAATTAAGAAGATCATACGAAAATTCTGTTTAGCTACTTGTTAGGATTGTTGATATTGGATGTTGGGCTGAGCAGAGAATAACCTTTCATGGAACATTTGGGTCTGTATCTCACAGACCCTGGATTTCATATATTGAATTCATCATGGTTCATTGATGTCCTACCAGTATTCTTCCCCTATGGAATTCAACATATTCTGGTCACTGATGAGCTTTTTTTTTTTGTTTTCAGATCTGAGTCCTCAAGACTCAGCCCTGTTATCTGATATTGTTGAAATAGGTCCCTTGCCAAGCTTTACACGAGATGACGAAGGAACTCAATATGCTATTTATATCTTAACTCGTCAAGGACTGAGATATGAGTGCTCAAGTGCTTCTAAGGCACAGGTTTGTGATGCATTTTTCTTAATGCTATGGCAGTTCATGATATGCAGATTTCCTTTTTTCTTTTTGCTTAGTGCCAAATTGTCAAGTTCTGTATAATCAATCTCAAGATTACCTTTCTTCCCTCTTTTTCTCAGGTAGACTCTTGGTGTTCAGCATTAAGAGCCGACTGCAAATTGGGGGAGTCTGATGCCACAGCTCCAAATGGCTCATGTGGGATGTAAAATACACTTTAGTAACAGTAAGTTATAATAGGTAGAAATTTAGACATATACTGGAAGTAGTTAATCTGACTGTAATGTTAAGACCAAACAAAATCTGACTGTGCTGCTGCCATTAAATTCATTCATACGTTTCTGTACATAAGAATAGCATCTAATTGAAGCAGCAATGTTAATACAGATGTTTGAGGCTTATTTTAGAAGTTGACCGATGCATAAGCTCATCGACCTAATATAGCATTTTTAGCATCTGAACTGCCCATTTTATATACCACGTAAATACTACTAAAATGTCTTCAAGCACAACATTCCCATTCAATGTTATAAGGTGAAAAAAATGTACTGGAACTTGCATGCCCATAATCTTGTTTCTGTTTCTGCAACCTCCTCTGCTGCTGGGAAATGCTTCAATCTTCCTCTAGTCTTTTTGATTATCACTACATGTTCCTTTCATTTAATTTGTTTGATTATTATAATTATAATGCCTGTCTTTTTATTTCTTTATAAAACTGATAATGGCAACTTGAGAAAAAAAAAAAGCATATAGAATATTCTTTAATGATGCACAAATAGCATGAACACAATTCACTACCTCCACCTAACAATATTGAATGGCACATACGTAGCAAATTGGTTTATGCAAGATGGCACGCTAAAAGCTTGGTATTCAAGTTAGATCTCCCAATGAAAGAATTAAATAATGGTTGGCTGGTTGCGTCTGCCATAGCTTAACTGCCAGAGAAAGATTCATTCAAGCAAAAGCAATTGGACTTATTGGAGAAATTTTGTGGCAACCCAATACAGCTTTGTAACAGTTACCAATGTCTGCCTCATGACCAACATTCGTGTCTTCTTGGAAAAGAAAACTACGTAACAATTATAGCTGGTGAGGAAAAATTTATAATTTAGTAATGAAAAAGTGAATCAAACAAAATTTAAGAGTTAAAAATCGTTTCACATAATTTTCCAGAAAACTAAAATGAAATAATAACTAAACCATCCAAGTGAATCTTTTTTTTTGGGTTAAGATCCAAGTGAATCTTTGTGCCGCAAGGCAAAGCTCTTGTCTTGGGGTTGGGTTGGGCACTCGGGCTCAACTCAACAATCACTTTGGAGCTCTTCTGCTTTGGAGAACATAAGCCACTCATTAAATATCTAGACCATGTGTATCAAAGCATCTTACTAAAGCAGATTCAATCATTTCAGACAAGGAACAACCCCCCACCCCACCCCACACACACACATACTCACACAAAAAGTTTATGGTGGTGGGCATAAATCACCAAAAGTTTATGCTATATGCCATTTTTTTATCCCTTGATATGCCAAAAGGAGATATGATAGGAATAAGTGTAACATTTTTGAGTAATTCAACTATATTTTCTATCTGTTAATGGGTTTTTTCTTGGCTTGGTGATACCTCTTTTCCTTTTAAAAATAAGGGTGGATAATCTTTTCATACATCTTCAATACAATGGAAAATAATACCACTAAAGTAATCATATCAGTATTTCAATCTTAATGGATGTGTAAAGAAAAAAAAATCTTAATGGATGCATGACCTATAGGCTATGGTTTAGTTAAGAATTTAATTTATTTAACAAATTTATTAAGATCTAATTAACAGAATTGTTAACGCATTTATGGCCCAAATGGGTAGAAAGGTTTTTTTTTTTAAATTTTTTTAATTTTTAACTCAGGTAAGCCGTAAGCCCAAAACTCAACATGTACGTCAGGTATTACGATAGAAAGAAGCTTCCCTTCATGCAAAACAGTCAAATACAGACAACTAGAAAAGAGTGAAGTTTCCTAGTTCGGTATTTCCCTTTTTTCTACTGACAAAAAGGGCCAAGAAAAAGAGAAGGTTCCTTTATTCATGTTTTACTTTCTTTAATTAAAACATGCTTGGCCTTAATTAACAAAAGCAAAATTTATTTATTTTAGAACCATTTTAATTTTTAAACACATTTTATTTGGTGAACATGTTAAAAACATTTCTGGTTGGTGTTCGTTGAATAACTGCACCTTAATGCTTTGGTCCAATCTTTTATATTTTCTATGAGTTTGTATCTTAAATAATCATTATAGGAGTCTAACTAAAATGAGATCTCTTAAGAATATATAATTTTAAATATATATATTTTTGGATTTATTTATAATTTTATTGTCTTGAACTTTGATTTGTTTTTCCAATAAAGATTTATTATTTTCTTATTACTCAAAAGTGAAATTTTCTTTTTGTTTTGTTGATTTTTGAGATGTTCTTCTCGGGCCCTACCTGGCATTCAGCGAAGCCCAACAGGACTAACTCCAGTCCAAACCATTAAACCGGTAGTTGGCTCTTACGCATCGTATCACATTCGCTCCCGCACACTTCGGATAGCCTTTGACTTATAACCACCAAAACCCCAACCCCTCACTCTCTCTCTCTCTCTCTCTCTCTCTCTCTCTCCCAAGCTCTCCCAACTCATCTCTCTCTCTCTCTCTCTGCATTTTCAGCTATTGAAAATGAGCTCTCAGATTTACAGATCCGCTTCCAGAGCTGCCAGGTCCTTCCTCTCTGCTCAAAAGAGCAGCTCTCGTTTTTACTCTGGTAACTTTTCAATTTTCATTTCCACTCTGCCTCTCCATTTTTTTTTTTGCCTTTTGTTCGTGTTTGTTTGGTTCTTCCCACAAATTTGGAGCTAGATCGCCGATCTCTGAAAAATTATGTCAAAATAAAAATGAGTGGTTTTTGTTAGATTGTGTGTTTTAAGCCTTTTACTTTCCAGGAATTGCTTTCCGTAACAAAATCATAACTTTTTACGTAATCATTGATTAATTTTTTCTTGTAATTATTGGGTTTAATTTGCACGTCTTTTTGTTACTGTTGATTTGACATTATCGATCCACGTGTTGGACTCAAACGGGTCACCGATCTTGTTGGATCCACAAACGGACGGCTGATATTTTTCAGGATGCTGTAGATCCCAATAAATTATATATCAGTTTACTAAATTTTGGTTCAATGGGTTGAAAAGTATCGATTTTGTGATCCTCGGTGAGTAGTGTACTAGTGTTCTATGTTAAAAAAATCCAATGATATAATAAAGTAAGCAAGTAAATGTATATATATATATATTTCCTATTAATTTCTTGGATTTTTATTTAAAAATTAGAGCATGGTATGTTTTTCTATTAACTATTGGATTTTTGTAATGATTTATAATAGTATATGAAGTTATATCATATATGTTTCATATTATATATATAAGGCTTAATTATCGATTTACCACCCAAAATTGTAATTCATTTCCACTTTACCACCTGAAAGTTTTTTTGTCCCAGATTACCAGCTGTAACTTACATCCATGTCCCATTTTACCTTGTTCCGTCAACAATTCCGTTAATGCTGACGATCTGGCCGTTAATGCTGACGTGGCGCGCTAGATGTGCGCCACGTGTCACATCTTTTTTTTTTTCGTATTTTTTTTTTATAAACTTTGAAAATTAATTAAAAATAGCTCCGAATTCAGAAAAATACACGAAAAATTCCTACGGACTCGTCTTGACTAGCACTAATTTACTATAAGGTTAAATTACCAATTTGCCCTCTGAAAATTTTCAAAAAAATTAGAAAGTCCAAATTTATTTCTAAAAAATTAAAATAAATTTTTCTCTATTAAATAAATTCTAGAAAAAATTCTAGAATTTTCGTAAACTCTTGGACAAATTCTCAAAAATATTTTGAAAAATTACCAAAAGCTTGTTTTAGAGAATTATTTCGAGACTTTACAGAAATTTTAGAATTTTTCTAGAATTTATTTTATAGGGAATTTTATTTTTCTCTAAGACCGAGAGGTCTTTTGGGTAGCATGTGTTCACGAGAAAGGTTTTGTTAGTTTTTAGAATACTAACGGTGTAGACCTCATATTTTTTGGAGTTCGGGAGATTATTCTATGAATTTTCAAATAGTTTAGAGTATTTTAATTTTCTAGAAATAAATTTGGACTTTCCAAATTTTTTGAAAATTTTTAGAGGGAAAATTGGCATTTGGACCCCATAGTAAATTAGTACTAGTTAAGACAAGTCGGTAGGAATTTTCCGTGTATTTTTCTAAGTTCGGAGCTATTTTTAATTAATTTTCAAAGTTTATAAAAATAAAAAAATAAAAAAAATCAAAAAAGATGTGACACGTGGCGCACATCCAGCGCGCCACGTTAGCATTAACGGAATTGTTGACGGAACAAGGTAAAATGGGACACGGATATAAGTTACAGGTGGTAATCTAGGACAAAAAAACTTTCAGGTGGGAATGAGTTACAATTTTAGGTGATAAATCGATAATTAAGCCTGTATATAAAGGTTGTGCTTTTTGTTGTGCACTTGTGCCTTTATATGTGTGGTTATTATATATTTATATGTCAAGCCTTTTACACTCAAAATATGATCTTTATTTTAACATTCTTGATTATTTTTTCCAACCAAAAAATTAGGATGGTACTTGTGTTAGTTGTGTATATGAAATGTTTGCATACATCTTCATAGCAAAAAAAGAAGAAAAAAAGTATGCATACATTCTTGTGCAGAACAGTGTGTAAACTTGTCTCCTTTGCAGAAGGGCGAGCTGTAGCTGCTGCGGCAGCAGTATCGGTCAGGGGAAAGGCGTCTTTATTAGCTTCAAATTTTGGAAGAGCTGGTTCTGAAAATGCATCTAGAGGATGGATTTCAGGAGCTCTTGCCATTCCTGCAGCAGGTATAGAAAAACAAAACTCGATTTTTGTTTTCCTTTTCTTCTTTTTACCATGTTGTGTTTTTAAACAATAAAAATACAAAATATGTTCTTCATGTTGTATATCCTTTCCATATCTGAGTTCATACAATGTGCATCTAGACTACCAATGAATGCACATGAAAAACCCAATTGGGACATTTCCTAGTAATTGGTCTCTGTCAGCATGCAATGCATAACCTAGTTTGGAATTGTAACAAATATACTTGAAGGATTCCGTTATGCTCTCAAACAGTTATATCTTTTAGGCCTTGAGCTTTTTACCGTCTTGCAATTATTGAAATTAGAAGAATATCATTGTAATAGCATGTGGCCTGTTGTAGTCTTTTAATTGCATAGTCTTCATAAACTATAATCCTAATACTTTGTTGTTATCTTTTCTCTAAATCTCTAGCGTATATGCTCCTGGACCAGGAGGTTCATGCTGCGGAGGTACTTTGAATACCCTCTGTTCCATTTTTGTTCACTGTTTATTTATATTTCTTTTCATTCAATTTATAAAGCTTTTCTTCGTTAATCAGTTGGAACGCACTTTCATTGCTATCAAGCCAGACGGAGTTCAAAGAGGACTGGTAAGTTAACCATTTAACCTGGGTTAATTCCCTGAAGCATGTCCTATGTCCTATAGCTGTTATCCTTTTTTTTTACTAAGCCTTTATTTTTTTATTCCAGATTGCGGAAATCATATCTCGATTTGAGAGGAAGGGTTTTAAACTTGTAGGCATAAAAGTAGTTGTTCCTTCAAAGGATTTTGCACAGAAGCACTATCATGATCTGAAGGAGAGGCCATTCTTTAGTGGCCTGTGCGACTTCCTTAGCTCTGGCCCTGTTATTGCAATGGTTAGAAGAACTAGAATTCATCTCTATATGACAAGAACTTTTCATCTCATCTGGCCAAACTCATTTTCTTAACTCTACAGGTCTGGGAAGGAGAGGGAGTGATAAAGTATGGCCGAAAGCTCATTGGAGCTACAGACCCACAAAAGTCAGAACCAGGAACTATCAGAGGTGATCTAGCTGTTGTTGTAGGAAGGTAATAGCTTGAACTTGAGTTTTTGAAAATATTATCGCAGTAGTCCTTCACTTCTTAAATTATATTCCATTACCAACATCCTCTGTTGAGTTTTTTCAACTCTGATGTTGTTCATTCCAATTCTAACTTTTAGACTCAACCGGCTAAATTGGGCTGGTGTGATAGTTATGCTGTTGCATTGCATGCATCACTTTGTCGTCACAATCTGTTTGCTTATTCTTTTGCCATGCAGAAATATCATCCACGGAAGTGATGGTCCGGAGACTGCCAAGGACGAAATCAATTTGTGGTTTAAACCAAATGAGCTTGTTAGTTACACCAGCAATGCAGAGAAGTGGATCTATGGAGTCAACTAATGAAATTTTTGTTTTCTATGATCTTCCGGCAATGTAGGGTCCCACGAGAAGAGTGGGATAGTAGAGGTTATTGTTAGAATAAAATTGTTTCCATCGAGGTGAGTGAAATTGTTGCTATTTACTGAATAAAATTCTTCGTCAATTTCAAATAATCCACTTTTGGCTTCCTCATTTCTGTGGAAACATGTGTTACTTGATTACTTCTTTTACTTGTACACTAGTCGACGACTCCGAATTTTAACTTTCAATCTGAACATTGACATGAAAATGCATGAAGACAATGCAAGCTGCCTTCGTTTTGGTTTTGGTAGTTTGTTAGTAGCTTTATAGTTGATAACCCTTTCCCCGCCATTGTGTAATTGGCCTAATTCCATAGCTGTAACATTATTTCCATTGGCATGTTTTGGGATTGAGGTGAACTACGTAGCAGTTTCATATCAAGCAGAGCTGTAGAATCATACCTGCAAGGAGCATCAGCATACAATGGTCAAACTGAATAATTGGCTGCAAATTTTTTGTGTCGCGGTCCTCGTGGAAATGCAAAATCTTTAAAATAACAATGTTACCCTTTGTGAGTAAGGGGTCACCCCTTTTCAAGTGGAGGTGAACCCATCTTTGATCAATCGTGTCAAATAACTTGACATTAACTCATGTTATTTATTAAGTTACATCAAATTGATGCATGTATATTGTAAGCTAAAAGTTTCAATTAATGTTCAAATCAAACTCATCACTTATATATTACCATTCTAATGTACACCTTAAGACATTCTAAAAAAATGTGCACCTTAAAACATTCCCGTGTAGATTGGATTCGGACCATGGTGTCTCAAAGTTTTGAGGTTCCCCTTTTTTTTTCGGTCTAACATATCCTAACGTGCAAGTTACCAAAAAAAAAAAAGCAAACTTTGATTTTAAATTTCTAAATACTAGCAGAAAGTTGAAGGGCCACGATTATATGCAACATTATTTTATTTATTTTTGTTTTTTAAGGTGAACTATTAGATTTTTGTTTTTTTTACATAAAACTAATTGGTCGAGATCGAATTTAAGTAAATAAGAGAAAAATAAAAATATCCGAGTCCATAGAAAATAACTCCCCGCCACGTGAGCACGCGCCATATTTTACGGTGGTTCCAGCCAGACGGACTTAAAACCCTATTTAAATCAACTTTATTATCTCTCATTGGATTCCCAATTGAAGTCCGCCGATAAAACCCAGCTTCCTTCTATAAAGAGAAGAAGACAAAGACCTTGGTCAATCTACGCGTATTCTTTTCGCAAAACCACGAAAGGAATTGCTTTCTTTGTGTGTCGTTCTAAGCCCTAGCCCTAATTTCGTCCGACATCTCCGTTCGATTTACGATTCGCGATTGAATCTCTGCTCTCTAATTCGGTAAGTTCTCCTTCTTGATGCCTCTGTAACTTTGTGTAAAAGGATTGAATGTTTTTGTATTGCTTCTGTTGCTTTGATTTCGCTTGACAACTTGAAGGTCGGATGTGATTTTGGTAATTTAGAGTTTTTTATGCTCCGATGATGGAACTGGGATTTACCTGTGATTTTTATTGCTTTCTTAGCAACCAAGAAGTCTATTTTGGTGTATTTCGAATTTTCAAAGAAAAAGAACCCTTTTTTCATGAATTTTTTAATTGATTTTGCATCTAGTATTTCTTGTTGTTAAGTTGTTTTTTTTTTTTCTGTCAATTTCTATGTGTAGACTTATTTGTATGTTTTGTTCAGATGGCGACCAAACCACTTACAACCGAAGCAATTGCTCTTACTGAGAAGAAGATGGACATGACATTAGGTATTCTTTTAAGCCTTCGCGTGTCGGTGTTATATTGATTATTCATGGTTTTTTTTTTCCTGTTTATGATAACGTGATACAATGTGTGATAATGTAGATGACATTATTAAAATGTCGAAGGATAAACCCAAGGGCATTGGTAAGAAGCAGCAGAGGGCCTCGGTAAGTTTCAATCTTCTGTCTTTCTTTCTTAAAACTTTTTTTCTGTAGCATAAATTTTTGAATGGCAGTATAATATATGTCCCCTTGCAGAATAAAAGTCAGAATTTTGTGAATGGTGCTGCTCAAGATAAACCAACAAAGCTGCGGCGCTTCATGAACTCACGATCATCTCTTAGAGAGGTTTGGGAATAATTTTGCAAAGGTGAATTGTCAAGTTATTTGAAATTTATGCTCATAGTCACATATGGTAATCAGGGGGTTCTAGCTCAGAGAAGGTCAAATTTCCAGGCAAACCAATTTCCTATGGCAACTGAGGTTGCACGGAAGGCAGCAGTTGCTCCTCTTCGCAATAGAGCTTTCAATCAGAACCGGGTGCCGAACTGGAAAGCAAGGTATTCTTTATATAAACCGATAGATCTCTGAATCTTGGGATGTGTCTTGGCTTTCAGTTCTTAGGGTGGGCCCTATAATTGGCATCTAATTGAAGTATTTGAATGTGAACTTGCTACAGGTAAATATTGGTGCTTCTATATTAGTGATGTCCTTCTGCCATGTGCTTCAGATAAAACATTTCAACTCTCATAAATTTGGAACTCCTGCATATGATTTGTTTATGCAACAAGCAGCCAATTTGGGAGTGTTTGAAAGTGTTGATAATTTCTGTAGATGCCATCCAGAATAGAATATCTGCGTTATAATTTTCTGTTTGTGATCTTCAAAGTTTACCAAATGTTGAATGGTGCTTTATGATTGTGGATATTCTTACTGGGAACTGGAGTTGTGTGGGCTGAGATGACTGTTCAATGATGGGATTATAAGATGTGGACGGGCCAGATTTGCAGGAGATGAAAAAAGTGCACACTGTTTAGTATGTAGTATGTCGCATCATTGCTATGCAACATTGGCTAGCACATGTGCTGAGGACTAGTAATCATTGTGCATTCTTAGTGGCTCTATGTTTGATAGTAGTAGTACCCACCTGGATCAAGTTACATAATCAGTTTGGCAGTTGACACATATTCAGCTTCTTTTCCAAAAAAAAGTGGATGTTACTGTAGTTATCCTAAGTGGTTTTGGAGTTGACACATATTCCATGGCTTTGCGGTCGAGTCGTTCTGATGTCAAGATAATCACTATGTTCAGTTTTTCAGTTCATGCTGAATATGCTGGCTTTCCTGCAAGCTGCTAAATCACTAGTTCTTGGGATTTGATTGGTCCAGCTAGTCCATCCATTTTTCTTTAATCTTGTTATCTTGTTATCTTCAGTTGTTGGCCTTGCAAATAAGTAATCCTGATGTCTATGATATGGGAGGGCAATTTTGGAGGGTTCTTTTCCTTTGTTATGAGAGATAGGGTTTTCAGGAGGCTTCTGACTGATGGAACCTTTAACTTTTTCTAGTTAAGCTGACTGATACTTCACCTTCGTCTTTGTTTCTTGATCATTCTTGCCTTCTAAATGGATGTTTGAGTTTCATCTGCTTTAAGATGGTGCAATGGGATGGAATTAAAAGGGATGGTTAGCCAACCAAGCACCTGTTCCAGATTGGTAAAGGAAAAACTAAGCACAGTTCTTGTGTTTCAGGTTTTTTGTGTAAAGCAAATTTTTTTTTTTACATTGGACAACCAAAGGGGATGAATGTTCAGTTGACAAATCTCAAGTAGGGACAGCTTTATGCCCCTGACTTGCTATTCAAATTTTTTATTGTGGTTGGCAGCTGTGTCTACCTGGTAGTATATTTTGTGGTCTACAAGTGGTTGGAGAACCATAACCTGTCTTTCAAGAGAAGCTGTTGTGTCTTCCAGTCACGATGTGTCTACCTGCTTTTAAGCTGGGATTGGAAGTTCCTTGAGGAAGGCATTTTGGCCGTTTGATTGAAATGGATTGTTCATTTAATAGAATGGAGAATAAACCCTCTGTTTTGATTCATCCATTCTGTTGCTACGTGAAGTTAATTTCTTGAGGCTTTCTGTGAGAAAGCACTTCCTTTGTGAGGATTGAATTCAGATTGTGATTTGTGGATAGAGAGTGAGAGCTTTCACAGAACAAACGGAGCCACACTGCTGAGAGATAATCATTTTTCTATTCACTGTTGTGTCGTCAAACGGTTTGTGTTAATTGGTTATGTATAGAAATTATTATGGTAAGGCATTTTAAACTCATCCAATTGAACGGATATCTTCTTGTGCTCCTCTTGCTACTTGGTGTTGGTGCAAGTATATTGGATAGCCCTCGTCTCTGTTGTCTAAGTTAGCTATTTCAAAGTACATGTTATTCAATTGTTCAACCATTTTTTCTCTCTCTGGATGCAGGGCTGGTGCTCCTTTTCCTCAGAGAAGGACTGGAAATGGAGGCTTTGGTACCAAGGTATAATTCTACTTCATTTTGACCTCTTTAGGTGCTTTCTTTCAACATACTTTGGTTTTAGTAGCTTTTGTATTTAAGTACTAGATAATGAGTGGGAGTCATATAGTCCTGGTGGTAATGATTGGCTTGGCCAATGACAATGTGGCTTCAATTAAGTTGTTCATGGAGTTGTAACAATTCAACAATATAGTGAAGCTCTGGGATTCTTTGGATTATAAACAACCATTGTGCTCTCTGTTGAGTTCCATTTATGTATTTCCTTAGTTGATAGTAAATTATATTTGAGAAATGGTTTTTGACTGGTAGTATTAGTGGTTCATCTGTATCCAAACAACAATAATATCTCACCATGAGATGCTGTGCGATGAATGTTTCTTATGAAGTCTGTATTTGGTGTTCAGCCGCCACAGCAACAGCAGCAGCAGCTGCAGCTGTTGCAACATCGGCAGCAAGAGAATGCAGTTCCTAAGCAGAGGCCTCAAACACTCGACTTGCTGTTTGCAAATATGAAGGAGCAAAGGATGAGGGCAGCCCAACCACGCCAGAACAATGCCGTACAACAACGCAATAATAGGGGAGGCCAGCAGAGGCCCCCCTGGGGAAGAGGCAGACGATTTGGCAACTAATTCATACACGTCAGATGTTGTGCTCTGGCCATTGGATCCAACGGGGTTCTTTTTAGTTTCTTGGTGCAAGACTACTAGTGCTGGAACTGATATCTTACTTTGTCTAGATGCAAGTTGTGTTGCTGAAGGGTGCTCGTATGTCAAACATATTGGGGCTATTTGATTCTGTTGCCATTATTCTTCTCTTTTTTATGCTTTGCAACATTTTGTACCCATTTTGTTTCAACAATGTATATAGTGGTAACCACATTTTGCTTTCAAATGTACCATTGTTTCTTGATATCATCTAATCTGTTTTACGATTTTCCTTCCACAACATTTTGTTATCCCTTTGATTGTATCTTGTTCTCTTTTTTTTTTCTGTCCAACAAAATTTAGTTCGACAACATTTATGCATCAAGCATTGAGCGTGCATTACACAGTTTTGTCTCGTAAGATTTGGTGGAATTTTGGTTGGTGCCGACTTTTAGATATTGATGAACTGAAGACCGTTCTCGTTGTCTAGAGTTACGAAAAGATGAGAATGTTAAACTTGCATTTTGTTCTTTGGCTCCATAAAATTTGAAACTGAATGAAGACAATTCCCTTTCAGACCACCTGATGAATAAAGGTGACATTCTGTACTTTGAAAACGTACCAGATTATGACTTCTTTCTCCCCCAGTTTGCTAATCAAAACCAAGAATGTGGCTTATTGATCAATATCTAGGGAAGATTCTACCATACGTTAAGATGTCCATACCCAAAAAATAAAAGAACAAATTAAAACCATTCGTTTCTGAAAAGAAAAATGTGTTTCTAACAAAGTAATGTTTACAAGTCACCTAAGGGTTCATGTCCCAAAATTTTTTTAAAAAAAAAACTGTGATCTAACTCAAGGGTTTGGAGTAACTTGAAAAAGAGGAGGGTCAGTGAAGTTGTTAATTGGCTCTCTCGTCCTCCTCCGCAGCAGCCGTAGTTCCATGTAAATTAGGGCGCCAACAATAACAAGAATAATACACCAAAATATTGTCTTGAACATTTTGTCTCCATTCCCAACATAAAGCCCAATGATAATGTTGACAACTCCAAGTGCCATAGTAAGTCTCCCCACCCATTGATGGGTCACATTCCAGTAGTGCCGAACCCTGGAGCTCTCTCTTGGCCTCACAATGAATTGACATACCTGATCAAGTCAAGTACACTCCCAATAACAACATCAAAATGAGAAAGTTGAATAAAAATGGAACAACAAGGAGGAGCTAAAAGAAATAAACAAAGGACCTGAACAACAGTGAGTGCAAGCACCAAGTATCCAATGGATCTGTGGGTTTGAAAGTCAGCATGTAAGAGATCATATAGTGTCTTTCCAACAGCCACACCACTGAGCCCCACAAAGAAGCCCACAAACTGAACTGAAGAATGAAGGTAATACCAAAGAGGCTCACAGTCCCTCATGTATCTTGCAATGCCTACTCCTATTGGAAGCAGTGTGCCCCATCCAATAAGGGACAGCAGTCCATGGGTCATCTTCACATTTTTTCTGTCTACAAAACCAAGAGACAGAGTACCTGCATCCATGAATCATATTGGTTAGTGGTCATCAAGTTGAAAAACCTAAATAACCAAAAGATTAAATGAACAAATTAACACCAACTTTAAGACCATCTCCAATTCTCCATTAATGCATTGGAAAAGTAAGGTTCTATATACTATAATTTAGTGCCATATTGACTAAAATGCAATCCAATGCATGAGAAATCAAAGTACCAAATCAATAATACTAGAGACACTAACTATTATCTCAATTTTTATTTATAAAAATAACATGGCAATTTCTTATTTACTAGTTACTACAAATAAATAGAGCCCATAATGAATCCAACTATTGAACAAATAAAAAACTGTCACATTAATTGAGTTTAAAAAAGTTTGAATAATAGTTTGTGCCTCTAATACTACTTGTAGCTATTAACGTTAACAATGAAGGACAAGCTATGAGAAGATTAACCTCTTTGGAAATCAACAGCCATGGCGGTTCTATAAACATGGTTGGGTAAAATATTGTTGGCAGCAGGCTTTCCATCTCCATAGGCAAATAGAAAAGGTTGAAGACCTAGAGGCTCAGGAAACTGGAGCTGAAATGCCAAGTAAATGACTTTGTCTTCAACAACAAGGACAGGGGCATTCTTGGTAAATTTCAAAACACCTTTATCTGGTACCACTTGCTCATTGAAGTGACCCTCTAAAGAATACTGCTTTATAATATGCTTGTGTTTCCATTTTTACCCCCCATCCATCCCACCACGGCACTCGCGCCAATCAGTTTTCCGTTCTTTGACACTCCGACTCCGACCCAACTCAAAGCATCCATGCCCGATACTACAATTGCAACCACTGCATCCTCTTGACGGAACTGCCAAATATTGCACATTTCCATAAAAAAATAACAAAAGGTAATGTTAGGATGTCTTAATTTACCATATCAAAATTCATGTCATTAAAACACATATTAAGGTAAATAATTAAATGCCATAATCTTTTTCCTTAACAAGGTTGGTGTATATATATATACATACATACAAAAATAAGAGGGGGTGTATCTTTTTCCTTGACACAATATTGAATTTTTAGTCCTTTTTCTCTTGATCACCAATGACCAATTCCTCATTGTAATACTGTGTGAAATTGTGAAAAAAAGAATTGACTGTTAACTAGCCGTGATATAATCCGAGCTGTCCCATAATTTTTTTTTCTAAGTAGATTTTAGAGCCCCTTGGAACCCAATCCACCCTAACTCCAATCTTCAGCCCACCTCATTCACTATTTCTAGCCCATTTTAACTCTTAATTCCTATTTTCTTAGGCAATTATTGTACCTAAACAACTTAAGCTCAAATGGAGGATTCAAACCCAATATTTCTTGCAAACTAAGCTTTTAATATCATATTAGATAACCCTATGCACCTAAAAACATAAAATTATCAAGATATCGACGTATAATATATATTAAGCCAATAAGATGACACTCACAAGTTACAACTAAGTGGAAAGGGTCCAAAGACTCCAAACATGCCAACAACAACAAAAAAGGGCACAGTTCAACAGACACCCCAAACAGAAGAAAAAACAGAACAAGTGCATATCAAACAGAAAAACTGCACCCCACACCATGAACTTCAGAAAGGACCCTGGCAAAACTGGAGCCCCAAATAAACAACCCTATTATTATATTATATATAGATATATATTCGATTGAAAACATTAATTTAATCATCCAAAATAAATAAATTAAGGAAATTAAGCATGAGAAAAGAAATTAAGCTAGGAAAGAAAATTGCATGTCAATTAACATGCATGAAGACATAAATTAATATGAATATATAATTAGATAAGGTCACTTACAGCAATAGTGAAGCCATGCCAATCAACGGGTGAACAGATGAATTTTGGGAGATCATTATAGGGTGGAAGAAGAAAATTGGAATGTGTTTTACAAATATTAGGCACTAAATATGTTCCATCCTGCTCACTATTTGCATTCACGATCCTTCCATCCTGACTATTTGCATTCACCAACAACCTCTTCTTTGGCTCTAAAAACAATATCATCATCATCATCAACAATACATGATACAAAAACATTATCAAGAAATTTGAATTCCCCATCATCATCATTCATCACCATATGATCATCTACAATTTGAAGATATATTAGATAAGTGTGAGATTTGAGCCTCATATACAATATTACAAGGGTTTTAAACAAGAAAAGCTAGCTCGATCTTGTGAGAAGAGGAAGGAGATTAAGAGAGTGTGTGTGTGTGACCCGGGTTAAGGATTTGAAGATCAAAAACCCAACTGCAAACTGAATTAGGGATGAAATTAAATAAAAAGACACAATTGGAGATTATCGCTACTCAAAACAATGAAATAGGATGATCTATTTATATTTTCTATGTTGATACGTACAGTGTATAATATTGTTTCAAAATTAAACATTTAGAAAAATAGGCACTTATTATGAATGTTCTAAGTCGTTGAATGCAAAATCAACCTTAAATAAGATGCATACATGCACTGCCTGTTTTATAAGACACTTAACATATCCTAGGTTAGTACGTAGATAAAACACTCAACATACTCTATATGATTTCTTCGAAAAAAACATACTCTAGATGATTAATACAAATTAACCGAGCATTAAGGTGTTCAAGTTCAGCTTGAATGACGTCATTTATCTAACCAAAAGCTCTACCCAAATGTGTTTTTTCTCGAGTTTGAGTTTGACTCGGCTCAATTCATTTATGAAACAAACTCGAGCTTAAACTTAAAAAAAATCTTAGCTCGACTCAAATTTCTGTTTTTGTACACCATCATGCACGTCAATTAGACTCCCCATACCTGTCGCTTGTCTTGTCCCCTAGTCCCAACTCCTAACCACCTCTCGTTCCTCATCTTCATAACCACAACACACACACACACAGACCACCATTACCATATAGCCTATTAGCTTCGTTCTCGAATCTCGGTTCGAGAACCCCATTTCAGATCATGGCTCTAAACCTGAGCTCTCCATGGCTCTCTCGCCTCTCTTCTCCACCTCTCCCCATTCCCGCCAACCCCACCACCGCTTTGTTGTTCAGAAGCCTGACTTCCATCCACTTCTCGAAGATCCTCAAGAGAAAAGCAGCGTCTTTGGGTGAGAGCGAAACTGCTGCTAGTGCTAGTGGGCTGGCAGAGGACTCTGTCTCCGAGCTCTTCGACGAGGAGTTTCTGAGTAGAGTTTCGGGTGCTAAAGATGCCCAAGAAGCACTGCAGATGATCGCCGAAATGTCTGAGAGGAATGGTGGTTTGGTGAGCGCTTCTGATTGTTGTGCTATTATATCGGCTGCCCTTAAAAGGAACAACCCCGAGTTGGCTCTCTCTGTTTTCTATGGAATGCGTGCGAGTTTCGATCAAGGTATTCATTTGTTTGGCTTTTATATGATTGAAGAGTCAGACTTAACACTAAGGGTACTCGAAGATTTCAATTTGGATGTCATTAAGAAATGGGCTTGTCCATTTATGTTCATCTATGCAAAACTTGCCTAACAGCATTGCTGAATATAATCAGCAAGAACCACATGAGCATTTGAACTTTGTGCCAATTTGGGGTTTAGATATATATATATATATATGTGTGTTTGTAAGAATTTTTCTTTTTTCTTTTATGGATGAGTTTGTATTAATTTCACTGCTGAATTTCATTTTCTAATATCATGTGTTGTTTTTTAGAACATTACTTGTGGAAATTAGGGGCATTGAAATTCCTGATCACTTGTTTTCTGGTAGGTGTCAATGAAAATGGTCCTTTTGTTGAGAGGTGGAAGTGGTCCAGACCTGATGTACGTGTTTACACATCTTTAGTTCTGGGTCTCGCTGCATCACTGAGGGTTTCTGATGCCCTTAGGGTGATCAACAATATTTGCCGAGTGGGAGTATCACCGGCTGAGGAGGTAAAAGCAGTTCTTGTTTTTCTATTTTGATTTTGCCCCGAGCAATTAAACTTATAATTTGTAAGATCAACTCATAATTGCTAGCTTTGGCTGTCTCTCACTAATTTCTGCTGGCTACATCAGTTTTAATTTATTGAACTCTAATTCTTGGATTCCTGAAACTGGTAGTCAGGGAAATAAGATACTCAAATCATTGTATGCACTTTAATTGTCTTCTTTTCCTTTATTCAATTTGTCTTGGCCACATGTGAAAACCATCTGACTGACTTTAATGTGTTTGCCATTTCATGGATGCTTTCCAGGTTCCATTTGGGAAGGTTGTTAGGTGTCCAAGCTGTATGATAGCTGTTGCTGTTGCACAACCGCAACATGGTATTCAGGTACGCATGACAAAATCTTTTAAACTGATTTTTTGAGGAATACGTAAAATTGGATTATTTGTTCAAAGTGATGCTCATGCCACAAATGTTGTGCAGATAGCATCGTGTGCAAAGTGCTGCTACCAGTACGAACTTGTTTCTGGAAGCATAGTTAGTATTAAGTCAGAAGAAATCAGGTTGGCTTACTTATTCGCTTTTGTTTTATCTGGTTAATATTGGATCTCTGTAGTTGCTCTATATTTGTAAACACGGGCAAAAGCATTTGCAGTAACCAGTGTATAAAAGATGATCTTGCTCTCAGGTTCCCATAGGGCTATAGATAATTATAACTTATAACACTTACACATTGTCCATCCACAGACTTGTAAACCTAATTACAGTGTTATTATTGGATATACATAAAAACTTATCATATGTTAATTCTATGTCAATCACACAATCTATATATGTGTGTGGTGTTGATCCTGGTATATTGACTTTTTCTAAGGATCTCCTCCTGCCGAACGCAGCATGGATGTTCCAGCTTGGAAAAGGGGACTAAGATTCCTGCAAATAATGAAGCAAAGGATCCCTGCTGCTGTTCACTCCATTGTGGTATAATATTACTCATTTTGAATGTTCAATTGCCCGTTCCATTGATTATTTGGTTATGTCTTGCATTGACAAAAGATCTAATGGGAAACTGTCAGATACTCATTGCAAGATCCTATTTGTTGTTTGGCCAACTGAAAGAAGCTTTGTGAAACTCTGAATTTTTTCAGATGCATGATATTCCTAGCCCAATTTGGAACCTTTGTAGATTTCTATTTCTTAAATAAAATTGTTATATGATAAAACTCATCAGTTCCCACCTACTCTATATCTTAATCATTATTCTTACCCTCTCCTTTTTCAGGTACAAACCCCTTCTGCAATGGCTCGTACACACAGGTTTGCTACTGAAACAGTTGATCTCCCAGCACAGGAAGGAGAAAGGGTAACCATTGCTCTAGCAGCTCCATTAAGTGTTTATAGAGAGGTGGGTCCCTTGAAATTTAGACCGAAGGCCCCCAATTTTTACCCTGGGGAGCCTATCTGCCTTACAAACCATGAAGATGGCCGGGAGTCACAACTATTAAGAGCTCCAATAAAAGATGGAGGCTCGTCAGTAACTAATCCCTCCTTCCTTTTTCCAATTGTTGCTGTTTTGGCCACTGGAAATGCTGCATCTGGAGTTATAGACCCCAGCCTCCCCCAATTCCTTTCAGTTGCTGCCGTAGCATCTCTTGCTGTTGGAGTTACTCTGAACACGTTGGTTTTCCCGCAATTGAATCGTGTAAGCAGTAAACTAATATTTTCTTTCTGTAATCTGTAATTGTTGATTCCCATACCCCTTCTGGAAATGTAAAGAAAAAAAATCGTGCTATTGAGGTTTCAGGCCCTTTAGGACTATTATGTGATTGGTTCAACCTCTTTACAGTATTGAGGATCGAACTTCTAAATTCTTAAGTGAATTTAGATGCTGTACTAAGTAGTTTTTTTACTCAATATAACATGATTTTTATGTTTCTGTATATTCCATTCAAGAAATATATACTTGATTGTTTTGTCAGCTTCCTCAGAGAGTAGTGGATACAGTTGCTATCAAGCAGCAACTTTTATCTCAATATGACACACTCCAATCTCGTATAAAGGGCCTAAAAGAAGCTGCTGAAAAAGAGGTAAGCTTCTAATCTAGTTTAGTTGTGACTGTGATGTAGTAAACTTTTCCAGTGGAGCATCTGACATGTATGAAGATTTTTTCTTTTCTGTTTTTTAGAATTAATTAGTTCAAGTGAGTAGACTTTATGATCATAAAAAGTCACCTAATTTCTAGAAATCTTATGTGAAGTATGATTTTCTGAAGAAATCTTCTAAAAGTGTAACTTTGAGGGCTATTCATCACAGCACTCGTGACAGAAGCAATGTCATTCAACAATTTTGTGGCACCAGTCACATATTGAACTTTGCCTTTCATGCACGAGTGAACAGAATGGCTTGAAGATATATGGAAGAAGTTAACTTATTTCCTGTGTAGGTCTGGATGTTGGCTCGGATGTGCCAACTTGAGAACAAAATTTTCGCTGTTGGAGAGCCTTCTTATCGGTGAAACCCTCTGACATTATTACTCTTCCTTTCTTAATAATCAGTATGATTACATGACATTTTCTTATGCTTCGTTGATTTTTAGTGTGGCAACTATAAAGTGATCATTGAAGGTCTCTGTGTCTGAAGTTCACTTGTCCAATGTTTTTGTTATATGATTATATCTAGTGCTCGAAGAAGTAGAGTCAAAAGGGTTCGAGAAGGCTTGGAAAATTCTCTCAGGGGACGAATTGAACTGATTGACAGCTATGCAAGAGTATGGCTTTCTCATAGACGCAACTTAGCCACCCCGCCCCAAAATTTTGTTTTTTGCCATCAAATAATTTAGTGATGCTGTCCATGTATCAGATTTCTTCCATGATTGAAATTGAGGTAGAAATGGACTCTGATGTTCTTGCTGCTGAAGCAGCAAGCAATGTGGTAAGCCCATATTTATTACATAGTTTTTCCCCCTTGATATGTCTTCATACAAGCTAACTAGGTGATTCTTATTTGCAGGAAAATATTGCTGAACAAATAGAGCAAACTATGGAGCTAGAAAATCTTGAAGAGGTATCACCTTTGACTTGGAAAGCCTATGTTGTTTTGTGAGTTAAAGACTCGAACAAAAGAAGTGTTAGGTGCCTCTCTTTTATAGGATACTTGGAGGCTGACTTCTTGAGAGAGAGATCTTGAATCTCTCTTTTTGCACTATTCTGTGCAAGTTCTATGTTCTTCTAATCATTTATTTTTCTCTACAGAGATGGAGACTACAAGTTGAAGCAAATGATGAGGCAGAAAGACTTCTTAGTTCTCAACCGATACCCACAGAACAGGTTTAGGATCCTCATATGTTGTGTATCATACTGTTACTCCAAAATATCTCTTTGGTTGGATCAATCAAAGGGCAGGCACAATGCTGAACGGCATAGCATGTTTAACAATCCCTGCCATATGTCAAAAGAAATTAATATTGGGCATGAGTCATGACTGTGGGGAAGGAGGATGTTGACCCCAGAAGGTAGGTGCTGCTTGTTCATGTCCTGCTGAACACCGACTTAGTGGCACTGGGTAAACCTTGGAGTTTAAGGCATTTTACGTAAATGGAGAATAACTGACATTGTTCATTGAAAATTTCCAATCAATCACCACATTTGTTCATTGTTCATTTTCCTATATGATATAGATAAAGCCTATTTTTTATGAACATTTATAGATAAAGCCTTGGATATTGTTTCATTGTAGTTACTGTGTCAAAATTCTGAATGTTCTTTATAAAGGAGAGATCATTATTATTAACTTTAATTGACTTTGATGTAATATGGAGTGCTTATGAGTAGTAATCTGGAATGCTTATGACCTTGATGATGAAAACAAAAATTACCAAAATTATAATTTGTTTTCTTTGTTTTCATTAAACACAAGAATATAACAGAAAATTCAATTTCTTTCCTTGCCTGAAGTGAACAAACGGTAAGACAGTTCATCATCTTCAGGTATTGGGTCATAAAATTTGTATTACTGATAATTCTATTCTTCAATAAATAATTTGCTAGAGTCAACAAATTTACAATATTACAACTATAGGTATAGACACTACCAAAATCATGTTTAATAGTAATGTAAATCAGATTCTAAAAAGCAACCTGCCCAGCGTTATACTAAATAAGATGACATGAGATTCCAACTAATTTTCATGTGGGAAGGCATCGATGCCACAATCCGAAGGAGATCTGGCTTTGAACTAACTGCAGGGTGCTGGTCGTCTAACTTATGATCCAATACCAGAAGGAACTTGGCAATATTAGGAAGTACGAGCTCTCTACAGTGTAGATGTAACAGAGGGACTTTCGATAGAACACTTCCCTTCTGCACATCCAGACCTTCTGGCCTCCGTAACTTGTATGGTAGCCCAGTTGTTGGCTCAATATCAACATGAGACGTTTGTTTCCATCTCCGGTGCACAAACCACCCATACTTATAGTCACCCACAATTGGTGTGCCGAGAGCTTCAGCACAATGGACACGGAGCTGTACAAATACAGAAGAATTTAAATCAGAGATGTTCTAAAATCCAGTTTCCGTGAACGTTTAGCACTATCACGAAGAAAGTTTTTGAGAGAGAAGATTCTTTGTACCTGATGCTTCCGGCTAGTGAGTGGCCGTAATTCAATCCATGAGCATCCATTTATCATAGGACCAAGCACTCGATAGTGAGTTAGGGCCTGTTGGGAAGCTTCTAATCCTGATTGATGAGCCAATATGACCCTCTCTGTCTTCCCATCATCGAGAAGCACCTGCAACCAATGACAAAATAGATACAATCACATTATTTCTTAAACACAAAACATGGAAACTGATTTTAGAGAGAGATAGAAAACCTTCGTAAGAGGAGCACAAATTAAGCCTTCCATTTCCTTGGGAGAGCCTATGACCAATGCCCAGTACCTCTGACGTGTTGCTTCACATGCATCATTCCAAGCCTAAAATTACTCAAAATCATATCAGTCTTAAGAATAAAATCTTTTAACAAAATTTTACATATCCCATATTAGAAGGGCCGAAGGGGTTACCACATGGCACTACACAGAGTGACTAGCAACACGAGGTATGATACCTTATAGGATGTTTTCCCTTTATTGATGTCAGTGAATAACCATTGCAGAAGAGATACACTTTCTTTTGTTCTCCCCATTATGAGGAGGCCGCTGCTCTCTCTGTCAAGGCGATGAACCTGATAAAATATGCATATGAACAACAGCAAACAAATATGATCTTCAAAATTAACAGTTAGAAACTGCCATATATATTGGGGAATGAAATAAGTTCAAAGGAAAACCAAAGGGTCCCGGACTGCTGATATGAACAGTCCAGAATATAGAAAAGCTAGTAAATACGAAATAAAGGCACAAATTTTATTTGCAAGGACTTAGGAGTCACCTAAAACAAAATCTTACCAACTTAGGACCTTTATCATAATCATAAGATAACGCTGCCGCTGCCAGTGCATCCATGCTGTTATGAACCGGAAGATTACCCTATCAAAATCATTCAATGTACAGAAATCAAATGGTTACACAATATGCTGATGTCATAAAACAGTGGACGCTCCAAAGAATGGCACTGTATAGATTCTAACCTTGACCGGCAATTTCGGGGGCTTGTTCAGCACTAATATAGCAGAGTCCTGAAACTTCAACAAAGCAATAATCAGAAAATAAAATAAAAAAGTGTGCGTAGAGGAAATAACTTTGGCAGATTCATATAACCAATGAGTATCAGAATTCAGAAACTAAAACATCAAAGAAACAAAGATTGTGTAGGAGTTAAACTTAAGACATGCCTTGTACTTGACAAGCCTCTGCATGTACTTAATCTCATCAGCATTTGGGTACAATGTTCCACTTGGTATGCAGTCGAATCTCCTTGAAATCCTACTCTCTGCAACTGACACTGGCAGATACACTCTTGCCCCTGCCTCCATGACCTCACCAGGCCTAATCTATTTGCAAATCAATCAAACCCACATTAAATCAAATCACAAACAATTAAAAAAACACAGAGGTTTAGGTGGGAAATGTTGTTTTCTCACATAGATGAATCAAATCAAATGCATTAAAAAAACCCACATGAATGAGCAATCACCATTACCTTTCTCATAGGCTTCATTGGTCCTTCCTTTTTAATATTACTTGGGCATTCCATCTGAACCTATCAAACAAAATTTGAAAAAATAAAGAAAAAAAAAAAACTTCAAAGTTGTGATTTGTGAACTTTATTTTCCAAATATTTCCAAACCAAAAATTAAAATTAAAAACACACTCCCAGTAGTCCACTTACAAGGCCTTTGTTGAAATGGGACTGAATGGCTTTGTCATGAATGTCATCGAAGTAATACTTGACCCAACTGATGGCGGTGACACGTGCGGGTCGTGAGGAAACGCCGTCGTTTTGGAACTTCTTCCCGGGCAAAGGGTAACCGGGGAAAGGCGGCAAGGAGAGGAGCTGCCTGGGCTTCGGGCCTTCCTTCGGCGGGCCCAATTTGGCCACGTTGTTCGACACCCGGATAAGCGGTCCGGCGCTTGAAGGCGGTGGAGGAGATATTCTAGAATATTCCCTGAGGGACACGTGGCAGTAAGGGATTTGGATACTTCTCTTCCACATCGTTTTACATGCTATACTTTGAGTGACGGACTGACGGCGACGGTGGAGGCGGTGAAGATGGCTGGTGGCCAGAGACGGGGAAGTAATGAAGAGCAAAGAATGTTGGACGGCCCGAAGTGGTTGGTCTTGTGTTGGGGCCTATAATTCTTTCATTGGGCCAAGCTTACTGGGCTGAAAGGTTGGCCCAAATAATTTTCATACCCAACTACACTTTACGACATTACCCACAATTTAATTCAATTTTCTTGGAGAGAAAAACTTAGGTGTAAGTATGTAACAGGTATATATACTTACTCTTTCACAACACATCCTCACTTGCTATTAATTGTAAGAAATCGCTGTATACCCAATACATGCAAGTTTTTCTCTATTATATATTTTGAATGAAAGAAACTTTTCATTTCTTAGAACTATAAAATACTAAAAAGCTTGAATGAAAAAGTATGAGTTACTATATGAGCCATGTGCTCCAATACAATGTATAATGTGGGATATGGGATAAAGAATTTGTCGACAGGTGAAGAGACGTGTTGAGAATATATCCTTTACCAAAATTATAAAAGTCTTATAAAGTAATATATAATATTATGGATTTCTCATCTAAGTAAATAATTGTTGTGGGTTGAATCCTCATACTCAATATCTCCATCCCAAAAATTAGGGCAATATCTCCATCTCTGTAACACACGTAGTTAGAAGCTTCTTTTCCAATGATGGATTGTGTCTGAATTGAGCTAGTAACCGACTCAATTATTTTTATTCTACGACAGGAAATCATTTGTCGCATTTGAAAATGGGGTGTAAACAGGTATGAAAATCAAATTGGGTTTTAATTTATATTGATGACTGATGAGGAGCTGTAACATGTCATTATTAATGGACCAATACATGCAATAGCAATTAGCTACCATTAACAATCCAACATTACTTGTCATATGCATATTAGCTTTCGATTATTAGTATAATGATTATTATCTGGTTCGTTATTATCAAGGTCACAAGGTGGGTGAACTGAAAAGGAGCTAGCATTGGAACAACTTTGCTGCAGAGAAAGATGTCCCCCTGCTCCTCTAATGTCAATCGTTTGCCTTTTTAATAAAAGAGACAAAATCTATAATTTATTTGATTAAAGGAGGTGGTCATAGTAATACAGTAATACCGTTTTCAATAAAATTGCATTTCCACTTACAATTTTTTTCTTCAAAATTAAACAACAAAATATAAATCCTTAAATGGCATGATATTTAAAACTTGGGCAACAAAATTGAGTAATTATTCTGCATGATCATAATATGATGATATAATTAATTCACATGTTATAATATAGGTGAAGATTATTAATACTATCTACTAATATAAACTTATCGCTCACTCATATTATAACACGTGAACTAATTACACAATATGACCATCTTACAATTTTACATAATAATTCTCATCTAAATTAACCGAATAACTAACTGTTTTAAAGGAAAATTGAGAGAACAAAAGGTATCAAGATATGAACATGCAATAAGTAGGGGGCAAGGGTGAAGGAGGAGGAGGCGTGGGTGGGGTGGACAATAAGTTTTTCTTTTTCTTTTTCTTTTTTTCTAAATTTTTTATTATTATTTAAGGGAAAAAAGAAGATTTTGTTAAGTGGCATTGGCAAGATCTCAGCCGTGTAATTGGATTTGAATTAAAAGTCAAATATCAGTCTGGTAACCAAAAGACTCGTAGAGGATAAGGTCCGAAAGAGATAACTCAAAATTTAAAAATAAATAGTAAAAGAAAACTTGTTATTTTTTTATTCTTGTTTTTTCCCCTTTGTACCATGCACGTCACCTTAGTTCCGTGGACTTGCTTGCCTTGAATCGGTGAATTAAAGTACATGCATTACCTTAACTTATGCCTTTTAGATGGGCCGGTGAGACCGTCATATCTGTTCCCGAACATTCACGGAAAGAGCATGTAATGTGTTATTGCCACTTACGTGTTTCGCACCTCTACAAAAAGGCATAGAGCTCCTTGTCAAGTGTTTGATCCCAATTTTTAATTTTTAATTTTTAATTTTTATTTTATTTCACTCACAAAGAAACAAACACGTTGCGAGTTTGAGTTTGACGTTCCCCATAAAATACAAAGCCTAAAAACTCACGAGATAGCCCGGTCCACCATTTGTGGGTTTTCATTACTTTATCATTGTTTTTGGTCTTTTATGGAATGAGAGCCATTCAAAGGTGAATCAAAATTTATGATTGAGGGATTTTTAATATTATATCTAGAATATATTCTTCATTTGACCAAAAAAAAAAAAAGAAAGAATATATTCTTCAACCTTAAAACGAAAAAGTAAAGGAGAATATTCCTAATTCTTAAAAAAAAAAAAAAAGGGAGAATATTCATATGCGCTTCTTTTCCTTGTAGGCACTTTTTATCAACATCTTTTTTTCTTTGCATAATTTTAGGATTTTAATTTATATTAGGAGATTATTAAAGGGAATTCATTAGATATGGTGCAAATTGAATGGTATTTTATCATTGAGCCAAAATTTTATTAAAACTACAAATTGGAGTCTCGTGTTGAATAAATAAGAAGTAAAAGGAGTTTGAAACTGTCTTTCATAGAGCATGCCTTATGAAGCATTTTCTCACAATAAGGTAAGACCCACTACACATGGAGGCGACCTCATTGCAAAAAATGCCCCATTGAAAACTAAATTTTATTCAATTGCGTAGTGTTGGGCAGTTAAAGATCTAATTTCTTATATTTTATATATAAAAAAGAATCTACTTTCTTGAAAAGTTCAATATCGAAAATACGACATTTCACTTTTGTCATTTTAAAGCTCAAATACTTGTTTTGAAATCAAGAAATTTTCACTAAAGCATGTGCAAATTAACCGATTTAGAAAGGAAAATTATTATAGATTATTCAAGAGATGGAACGTTATAAATGATTATATGTGATAATAAGATTGCAGCATGCCAATGTGGTGTTATAAGTCTCTCAAATTATTAACAAGTATACATTAATACAATATGTTGGGCTTAGAATTTAAAATTTAGGATTATGTATTAATGATTGTGTACGTGTTATAATTTTGGTAGTATTGTAATTGAGATATTACATAATTAAAACTTTACTGTGCCGTAGAAGGAAAACAAATATTAAAAAAATAATTTAAAATGGAATAATCTATAATTATAAACATAACATCAACACATAAAATATAAACAGTAAAAAAATTATTTGAGTAGAACTCCAATTAACTAAACTCTCTTCTCATATCATAAAAAAAGGTTTTTTTGCACAAATATCTCTTGAAAGTAACTTTCATTCTCACTTTATCCTTCGAACTTTACAAACTCTTTCAATAAGTCATATTTCTTCAAGTCCGTCATTAACTTCATAAAAAAAACTGACGTGTCACTCATCTACGTAAGTGACATGTCGGATTTTTTAACGAAGTTATTGACGGACTTGATGGACTTGACGGAATATAAGGTTTGTAAAGTTCGAAGAGTAAACGATTAAAATTTAAAAGGGCAAAGTGAAATGAAAGATTTTTTCAAAGAACATTTGCGCGAATAAGCTTTAAAAAAAATGCTTATTGTATGTTGAGATTTGGGGCCCGTTTGACACTGTTTTTAAAATTGTCAAAAACGTTTTCAAATTAGTAAAAACGTTTTTGATAGCGTTTGGCAAAAATAATTAGAAGTGCTTTTAATAACTCAAAAGCACTTCTAAGGAGTTTTTTGAGAAGCACCTGTCATGTGCTTTCTCAAGAAGCACTTTCAAGTGCTTTTGCATAAACAACTTAAAAATTTTATAAAAATTTATATGTGCTTCTTAACATAAGCGCTACTAAATAAAAGTGATTCTAAAAAGCAGTGCCAAACGAGTCCTTGGTGTAGTGGATGATGTTGATTGTTGATAAATCAATTATACTTTTACTTTATCATAAAAAAAAAACATTAAAAACGAAAAGGATATATTAAAATGGCTTATATTAAATTAAATTCTAACTAACCAAAATGGGTTCATTAATTATTTCCATATTGTAAACCATTAAATATGGTCCCCCTAAGAAAAGAAAAAGAAAAAACCCATTAAATATGGTCAATTTTTGTCAATTCCTTTATTTGTCTTGTAATTAAATCG
The DNA here is from genome assembly GCA_003254865.1 of Dryas drummondii. NCBI lineage: Eukaryota > Viridiplantae > Streptophyta > Magnoliopsida > Rosales > Rosaceae > Dryas > Dryas drummondii. The sequence continues at coordinate 146,400 of QANW01010048.1, read as the reverse complement.
GATGGCATAAATATTCCAATGTCGCCCCATAAATGCCAGCGCATTTAATAAAGGAAATCCGATTAATTATAAATTTATAATTAACTTATGAACCCATGGATTATTACCTTAATCTCATCATTGAGATTTGACCTAAAAGCCAGCCTCCTCCGTAAGCTTCCTTCTAACTTTCTAAGCCCAGTGGACATGTGAATCTTCGGAGGCTTCACACACCACTCCCCTCAGATCCCACCACGTGGCAGATCTGGTCCACAAACAAACTCCTCTTAATTATTTTCTAATCAATTACTTAATGGTTTTTCCCCCTTTCCCTTTTTTTTAATCCCTAATTTATTAATCAAATTTTTTTCCCCTCTTATGAAATTTCGGTAACTTACAACCCACTGATGACTCCCTTCTGGTCCTGCAAAAAGTTAAAGTCTGGCGACTGGGACCGGCATTATCGATTCCTATATATTGGCCTCTCTTTCATGCTTTTGCCGCGGTGCCAAAACCCCCAAAACATTCACGTTTTCTTCGTCAACCTCCACTTCGCTTCTTCTCTCTCATTCCTCTGCCTCGCTGCACACTCCGCTCTCCGGTCACAGCCCTAATTCCGTTCATGGCCAAGAGCATACTGGTCACCGGCGGAGCCGGTTACATCGGGTCCCACACTGTCTTACAGCTCTTACTCGGCGGCTTCAAGACCACCGTTGTTGATAATCTCGACAACTCCTCCGAACTCGCCATTCAACGTGTCCGAGAACTTGCCTCTGATTTCGGCCAGAACCTCTCCTTTCACAAGGTTTGTATTATTATTTTTTGGGTTTCAATTTGGTAATTGGTTGATTTTGTGTTTAATTTGCACTTGTTCTTTGGCTTCAATTTTGATTCTATGACAGTCTTTGGTTGTTGTTCAACCTGAATACCTAACTTTCAAAAATTGCTATTTTATTTGGCACAATAATTCATTTATTTAAAAAGATAGAATAGTTGGGTTATTTTTTTTTTTTTTGGGTATATTAAAGAACACTGTATTGTGCTTGCTAGGTTCACTGTTTGAGTGTCTTGGGAACATTATGTAATACCTTGATGTTTGTGCTTTCTGTTGAACTGTCATTTTATATATATTATATGTAGCCGCTGAGAAATATTAGAGTTTTGAACCTTTTTAGTGACGGCAGAGATGGGTTTTGGGGTTGAGTGTTTCCAGTGTATTACTGTTAATTGGTTAGATTCATGGAGGGACATGATTTCTCATAATTCTATTTCCAACTGCAGCTGGATCTCCGGGACAAACCAGCACTGGATAAACTCTTTTCTTCAACACCGTAAGGATGTTTACCCGAAAACTTAAAACTTATCTTTAATTTACTATTTAAGCTTTAGGGAATCCCGATGTAAAACTATTTTATTTGCGTGTGTTGCAGATTTGATGCGGTCATACACTTTGCTGGACTGAAAGCAGTTGGTGAAAGTGTGCAGAAACCATTGCTCTACTATGACAACAATCTAATTGGGACAATTACTTTGTTGGAAGTCATGGCTGCCCATGGATGCAAAAAGGTTCTCCCCCCTATTTCAAGCACTTAGTTCCTTCATCTTTGAAAGCATGTTGATGACATACAACCGATTGTTTAATGGGGTTTCTCATATTTAAGCTCCCATGTTTTAAATGATAATACCTCTTTGGTGATGTTTTTAAATGCTGATTTTGATTGTATCTGATCTTTCTTTGACTTGGATTTCACATTCATTTTGAATAATTTCAGCTTGTGTTCTCATCGTCAGCCACTGTTTATGGTTGGCCGAAGGTGGTCCCATGTACAGAAGAGTTCCCTCTTTCTGCAACAAATCCATACGGACGAACTAAGGTATATGCAGTAATAATTAGGCATATCTAAGTTGGCACATCAAATATGTATGGTTAACTGCTCAGTAAGAGTGTCACTTTGGCATCCCCATTTTAATTATCACAGTTTTGATCCTATACATATGCAGCTTCTTAATTTATCTGATGCATCTTTTTTATCCGTCATAAATGTTGCTGCTCAGGATCTTCTTTCTTGATTTCTTCAATGATGCCTAATGAGGTTTATATTTTTTCAGCTTATCATAGAAGAAATTGCTCGTGATATTTACCACTCAGACTCTAATTGGAAAATCATATTGCTGAGATACTTCAATCCCGTTGGTGCACATCCTAGTGGCTATATTGGTGAAGATCCCTGCGGAATCCCAAACAATCTCATGCCGTTTGTGCAACAAGTTGCTGTTGGCAGGCGTGAAGCCCTGACTGTGTTTGGAACTGACTATAATACCAAAGATGGTACTGGGGTATGTTCCATGTAGCCTTTTATTTTAAACAAATTCTTTTCATACGTGCATAAGTATGCAACTTGGTTGTGTGTGCAGTATTAGAATTTACATAGATGCTCTGTTTACCTGATTACTTGAGTTTTTCATTACTGGCTTGGTATCTACTTTCAATATTTCAGTGTTCTTCCCCGTTGTCATCCTTGTGTCTCTTAGAAACTTGTGTATGCTTATTAAAAATTTGTTTTGGTGGTTCATTACAGTAAACATAAATGGTTCAGTTGAGGCAGTAGTCCCTGTCAGTTCTTGGTTAGTGAATTGGGACCCTGATCCTGATTCTTTATGAATATGTGTAGTGTGTAAATTGGGGACCTCATTCTGCAAAGTGATTTCTATACATCCATTGAATTTTATTTTTTAGGATAGAGGTGGGTCTTACCTGCATAGTCAAATTGTACAGAAGTGGAGAGATGATGGGAATGAGATCTTCACTGCTGGCTTGGTGTCTATATCCATTAATATTTCACCTTCTTTAAACGATTCTAAATTGTATTGTATGGATTAATCATGTGTTTCTGCAACTGGAAATTTAGGGGTATTAGGTGTACATCATTTGTTTTTCCTTTTCAGACTTTAGTCCTATACTTTTGATGGAAGCTCAATCTTGATAGTGTTCGTCCCATTTCAGGTGCGTGATTATATTCATGTTCTTGATTTAGCAGATGGGCACATAGCTGCATTAAACAAGCTAGAAGAGGCTGATATAGGTATGGGTTCTAAAATTGTCACATTCTTTGTTTCTGATTTTGCCCTGTTTCTGTTAGTTTTCCCTGGAGTGTGTTTGATGTCATGCCACACCCTCAAACTGTTTAATGTCTCTTGCCTCAAATGTGATGTTTTGGTGTGTACAGATCACATGTTAATGTGGTTTAGACATGGTTCAATATAGAACTATAGCATTTTACTTTCTCTTTGTTACATGGAGATGTTGTGTTTGTGAACATCATTTGTGTATGTATCCACAGGTTGCGAGGTGTACAATTTAGGTACAGGTAAAGGAACATCAGTCTTAGAGATGGTTGCGGCATTTGAAAAGGCATCAGGAAAGGTCAGTTTTTTCTTTTCATATATTATTGCAGTGTTCCTCCCCCATTTTGATCCCTGGGGCCCTTAAAAACTTGTGTGTGCTGCTTCTTGTTAAAAAAGTTACATTGCACTGGACATCAATGGTTCAGTTGAGGCAATAGTCCCTGACAGTGATTGGCTATTGAATTGGTTTCTAAGCCCAATTTTTTGTTGTACATGTGTAGTGTATAAATTGAGGCTCTTTCTCTGTGGAAGTGTTTGTTTTTGTATATCTATTGAATTTTTAGGATAGAGGTGGGTATTACTGCCTGGTCATATATTCCATATCAGAAATTGGACAGAAGTGTGGATCATGCTTCAAAGTTTGGACATGATGGAAATGAGATCTTTACCGCCTGTGGTGTTAGCTTGGCCAATCTATGACTAACTAATTCTTTAACCTTTATTTGCAAAACTTGAACCAAAGACCTACCTCATCCTCACTCGATCCTTTTACCTGCACCCACCGTAAGAATGACTTCTGATTTCTCAAATACTAGAACTTCTAGGTTGGAGAATATCTTGTTTAATTCTTTAGAAGGACTCACCATTGGATTAATCTCAGACCTTTTTCTGCAATATTCATCCTGTTCAACATTTCTCAATTTGTCTTTAATCACCTCTCTTTTTGGCTAAGCTTTATGTTTCCTGTTCTACTGTTTCAGAAAATTCCACTTGTCATTGCTGGGCGGAGACCTGGTGATGCTGAAGTTGTGTATGCATCAACAGAAAAGGCAGCAAGGGAACTGAACTGGAAGTAAGTAATAAGTCACAGGCAAATTTTTATGCAGGGTCTACGATTATTATATGAACTAAATGGAATTCTTTTTACCATGGTTGACTGAGTGTAAAGCTAAGCTTGTTATTTCATACTTGGCTCTTTTTGTACAATAGTGGATGTTTATTGGTACTGTTGCATCAATCCCAATTATTCACCTGTATGTTATGAAAATGAATAATGTAAAGGTGATAAAAATGAATCATGTTTTATATCTTACATGCTTAATCTCCTTGCAGGGTGAAATATAGCATTGATGACATGTGTCGTGATCAGTGGAACTGGGCTAGCAATAATCCATATGGCTATGCATCTTCGAACTCTACCGACTGAAAGCTAATAATGGTTTCATATGCTTAATACAGTGTAGTTTAGTGGTCATCATCAGTGGAACTAGGCTAGCGAAAATCCTAATGGCTACGGATCCCCATACTGTAGTAACTGAGCTGATAGTTTCATTTTTTTTCTTTTTTGGGGCTTAAGCTTATAGTTCCATATGCTTTATAATTTAGTATAGTGGTCATCTCTCACCCTCGATGTAAAGCTTTTATGGCCTTCCAGAGATTAGGTGTTCCTGAGCTTTATTGCAGATTTTTGAGCTGATAGTCAATGTGGTATAATTCTGGATTACTTGGCCAATTAATGTTATGCTATTTTATGTTTTCACCTTTCTTTCATCACAATTTTATCAATACAATATTCTACCCAAATGCTGTTACATATGTGCCATCTGTGGATCTGTTTTGATAAGATCAGGACTCAGGAGACCATATCGCTCCTATTGTTGGTAATACAGGATTTCGGGATACTGTTCACAAGAAACTGTGGTTTGCTCTGTGTTGTGAAATGGGTTCCTTCATATCATTGTTAGGGTAGCCAGGCCCTGTGCAGTTTGCATTAGTCAATTTCTTCTTGGGCCTTAGGCCGCCAGTCCACCAAAAAAGGTGAAGGGCTCTTTTATTTGTAGCCAATGCATGTTGTGAGGGGCCCAAAATGCTTGGTGCCTTGGGTTTAGGTAGGGATGAGGTGGTTTTTTTTGACACAGAAAATGGCCCTGATCAGTTAAAGATTGAAAAATATTATTGACAAAAAAAAATTCACATGTAAGTGTTGGAGCCTTTTTATGGGGGACAATATTTGCCTCAGCCCCTCGTCCAACTTTCTCTTACATATATATGTTCTTTTTGGTTTTTTTTTGTTTAATTTATGAATTATATTTTATTTATTTAGAATGAAAAGATAAAATAAAAAACATGTTTTTATGAGAAGGAGTTGGAGAAACTCCTCCCACTGGGGACTGTGAGACAAAGTATTGTTGTTTTATGGGCTCACCTTCATTTTTAAAGCCGACAATACTTGGGTTATTTCACTCTCCAAAAATGCTTGTTTGGCAGTATATACTTAGAATTGAAATCATTCATTTTTTAGATTATTTATTAAAGATTTTTATAAAAAATCAATTAAATTGGAAATCGTTTGGTTATATACCTGTTATCGAATAAATAAACGGTTTGGTCAAAAAATTACTCTTTAAATATGAACTGTCTATTTATTTAATAATAATTATATAACTAAACGATTTTCGATTAAGTTAATTTTTTCAGAAATGATCTTTAATAAGTGGTATAAAAAATAAATGATTTTGATCCTGAACCTGAGGTAGGATAAAGTATATTTTGAAGAATAGAGTGTATACGGAGGGACGACTCAATTATTATCCTTTTAAAACTTGATATTTGGTAAGAGGGTTGCCTCAACCTTTTGCGATCTGACATCACTTTGTGCCGTTGGGCAGGAGTTTGAATATATATGGCAGCACCTCAAATTCAAAAGATGGTGGACCATCATTATTAAAGCTCGAATTCAAATCTGCACAGATGTAGATGTTGTCTAGTAAGTTAAACCAAACGCTATGCATAAGAATTGGAGATTTGAAACTTTGGAACCTTCATTATTATAAGACAAAGCAAAATTTCCAGGTAGAAAAATCATGGTTCCCCAACGGGCCAACAGGCAAACAAACAAACAGCTATGATTCAAACTCCTAAATGGGTTTTGGCGCACTTCATAGGTTATGAAATGAAGTCTTTCTTTCCTTTTGGTGAACTTGGAAAATTATTACTATAAATTTATTTTTTCAACCCCTAGAAACTTTACATATTACATGTTAAAGTTTAAAAATAAGATTGTGAATACCAATAAAAGTAAGATGATAGGGTGGATAGTACAAATATGCTTGTATTCGTTCAAGTTAAAAGTTTATTCGAAGAACCAAAAAAACTTGGACTTGTTAAATGAGATATCTCACACTCCTATATTTTAATAGAAGAGAAAAACTTGCACTCTTTCTCTTTAGGTATACATTAACTTAAATACAATTTATTTATGTTGAGGTATGACCTTATTGGAACTTACATGAGTTGTTTTATGTCAATTCAAACTATTCATTTTTTACATTTTTATTAATAGATCATCTTTGCAAAAAATTAACCAAATCGGAAATCATTTGCCTATCTAACTTTGATAAAACAAATGGACGGTTTAATCGAAAATATTTGGTTCGTCTATTTATTTGATCAAAGTTAGATAGACAAATGATTTTCGATTTGTCTAAATTTTTGCAAAGTTGATCTATTAATGGAGATGTAAAAAATGAACGGTTCAGATCAATACAAAATAACTCGTGTGGGCCCTAATAGGGTATACTTCAATATAAATAAGTTGAGGTATACTTCAATAAAATAAGCTTAGGTATATATATAACCACACTTTTACTATTGTGAAAAAAAGAATACATACACTCATGGTCCGTTTGGTACTGCTTCTAAAAAGACTGAAAGCGCTTTTAAATAAGATAAAGCACTTTTATTTTTTTAAATTGATGTTTGGCTAAAATTTAAAAAGTGCTTTGGCTAAAACTAAGAAGCACTTGAAGTGGTTTTTGAAGAAGCACATATGAGGTGCTTCTTCATGGAAGTGCTGCAGCAAGGAAACACGGGAAGCACTTGGCCCTTTTAATGAAATTTTCAAAATGGCCAATAAATCCCTATTGTGTTTACTAAAATTCTAAACTACCCTTTTCTTTTTTTTGTACCTCTCCCAAACGTTTTCACCATACTACTCCACATCAAGCTTGCTCCAAACAATCTTGCACAATCATGATCCTTCTATTGAGAGGGAGAAAGAAGAGGAAACAAGAAAGTTTAGTTCAGTACACTTGCCCCAGTATTGGGCCTCTGGGTTTGAATATTAGAGAAGACATAGTGAAGGATATGGCAAACGGACTGGAGCTCGATCACTGTGGTTTGAATCGCCAGGCCAAAGTCTTTGTGGTCCGTCAGTTGCAGCACTGGTCATCAAGGCCAAAGACTCAGATACCGACGCCTACAACATACTCTCACTATCAAAATTTCCAGATCTTGCCAAGTAGGCTGCTTTAGCAAATTAATTAGGAGCATTATTTTGGATTCTCTCAAGATAAAAAGATCTACAAAAAGGATCCTCCTTGCTTATCTCCATTGGAGCAGTGCTCAAGTGTTCTCGGTTCTCACCCATTGTATTCTTTAAATTGTTTTTAGCATTTTCAAAAGAGAAATTCTTTGAGAAAATAAAATAAAAAATATACGAAAAATTTAGGACTTTGGTACAAAAATTGATACACCGATTGCAGATTCATATGGAACTCTGACTATTTAGTCCTTTGTTTTCTTCATAAAATATTCTTAAATACTATTTTCCATATTTTTTCAATTCTTGTTGTTTTTGTGATTATTTATGTTGTTGGGTTTTCAATTTTTTCGATATGTAAATGCTTATTATTTTACAATTATATTTTTGTTGGTGGGTACAATCTGATGAAAGGATAAACAATTTTCTCTCCTTGCAGCTTGCGTTTCTATGGCAGCTTGCATTTTCTGAAGATGACAATTGAATTCAATTTGTGTTAATTTTACATCTCAAATATTATGCAAGCACTTTTTTCTTAAGCAACCAAACTTCATCGAAGCACTTTTGTACAATATGAAAACACTTTTATATATATAAACGCAAACTATTTATGTGTAAAAGCGCTATAAATAGGAAGTGCTACTGCTAAAAGTGTTATAACACAAAATCACTTTATAAGAAATAGTGTCAAACGGACCCTCATTCTATATAAATTTTTACTGAGGTAGAGATATTCTTCAACAAAAAGAGATTGATCGTCATCCATTAATAAATCAAATGTTCTCGTTGGCCATAAGCTATTGAATTTTTTTTGTTATTGAAATTTAACCTATCATTTTCAGCCGGCGGATTGAAGTTAAAATTTTAATTTTTAAAACAATAAAAAAGGCAAAATAAAAGATACCATTTTTTGGTCGAAAAATATTGGGCAGCACCGAAAATATTGGACAACGACCTGACAACGTAGATCTAGCGAGTCGGGGGAATTGAGCTGCAACGCAAGTCGTTTTGTGATACATTAGGACTTCACACACTCGAAGCGGCTCTCACCGTCAAACAGACAACAATTCGAACTTCTTTCAACACGCTCACGGTTCTATAACATCCACTACCTCCTCCTTTCCTCTCTCTCTCTCTCTCTCTCTCTCTCTCTCTCTCTCTCTCTCTCTCTCTCTGTGGCCGGCCCATCACCGTCATCGTCGTCGCAGATCTAGTTTTCCAAAACGTCAACGTTTTGAAGCTTCGCGTCAGATCCAGGCGACCTGAGTCTGACGCCGTAATCGCCAGAAGCAGAGATGGAGAACCTGATCTCATTGGTGAACAAAATCCAAAGAGCTTGCACAGCTCTTGGTGACCATGGCGAAGCAAGCGCATTACCAACTCTCTGGGACTCCCTCCCCGCCATCGCCGTCGTCGGTGGCCAGGTCAGCTCCCGATCCCTCACCTTCTCCTACCTTACCTCTCTGATTGATGCATGTATTTGTATGAGCTTTGCTTTGTCAATTTTGCTATTGCTCTGTAACTTGATGCTTGATTTTCTATTTGGAAATGTTTGTTTGCTTCAACTTTGTTGCACAAATTGTTACTGGATGAGGTTAGCTATTGTACTTAGTTTGATTATTCACAGATTCGTAATAAGTTGGATGAGTTTAAAATTTAAATTAGTTTATAATTATGCTGCTTTAAAAGAAAAATAAAATTCGGTGAAAAATGCTTGTTAATTTGAAAGGAGCAAAACTGAAATATTAATAGTTATTTGGTGTGATGTTGAATATAATAGAAAATTTGACAATAAAAGTGAAAGGAATGAATTTATTGTGATGTTAACACAATTGTTTACTTATATTTCTGCTTTGTCATACAGAGTTCAGGGAAGTCTTCTGTCTTGGAGAGCATTGTTGGGAAGGACTTTTTACCTCGTGGATCCGGTAAGATTATTCAAGCCCGAGCAATCTCAGTTATTTGTGGCAGTTTGTTTAGTCATTTAGTTAGTGACTGCCGCTTCTTTACCTGTTCTTTACGGCATTAGTTTTTGTTTATAGTGATTTTTCTACTTGGATGTTTGGGAAATGATGCATGGGGAAATAATTGCAGGAATTGTGACTCGGCGTCCACTTGTCTTGCAACTTCATAAGATTGAAGCAGGCAGCAGAGAATATGCAGAGTTTCTCCACCTCCCAAGGAAAAGGTTCACCGATTTTGGTAGGTTTCTTTATCTTCCTTCTGATTTTGCTTGTCAGGATTTTTGTTGTTATATGACAATGCCATTTAATCTTGGTGGTATCCATATCTGTAGAGTTTACATAAAGAGTTTGCCTGTTAGATAAACTTCAACACATTAAACTTTGAAAGTAACACAAAAAGAAGAAAAATCAATGGTCAAATATATCTTATATGTATTACTGTGTAAAGTTAGAGAGAGACATTTATCTGTGTACTTATTTCATTTTACATGATTAACGTGTTATGTTAATCACATTTGTACAGCTGCTGTGAGAAAGGAGATTGCAGACGAGACAGATCGAGAAACTGGCCGCTCAAAACAAATCTCTAGCGTGCCGATTCATCTTAGCATATATTCTCCTAATGGTAAGATAAATTTGATTTGTTTTCTTGTACTTATTTTGCATCTTGCCTTAATTTGGGCGCATAGTAATCTAAAACTCGGATCCTTGTAAATTTTGGAATGAGAATGAGGACATGGTATGCCACCTACCTTAGAACATGGAACTACGGTATTTTACTTGGACTTCATGTAAAATTTGAAAGCTATTGGTCTTCATGTAAAATTTTCTCGAATCTCTTTGCTTGAAAACATTCGCACATGATGTAGTTTTTTTATACGCATTTTCTTGTTATCTTTTAGTAATATAACAAATTTTATATTTTTTTGATTTTTGGCAGTTGTCAACTTGACCCTTATTGATCTTCCTGGGCTTACAAAAGTAGCTGTTGGTAAGTATCACGGGTCTCATTAATTTTTCTTTCCTTTCTACAGTTTTATTTGCAAAAGCAATGAGAGTAAATTATAAATTGTGTATGTAAGATGACACTAACAAAATGGCTTGGGGAATGCAGAGGGTCAATCCGATAGTATTGTGCAAGACATTGAAAATATGGTTCACTCCTACATTGAGAAGGTAATATCCATTGGAATTTTGATTTTTATGTTTTTTTTTTCTTTTCTTTTGTTTTAGGGGTGGACCTTTGGTGACTCATCATCTTGAATCATTTTGCAAGGATAAATGTGTTTATTATGGTGAATCATTTTGTCTGTTGAACATTTTATGCAGCCCAACTCTATAATTCTGGCAGTTTCACCTGCCAATCAAGATCTTGCTACATCTGATGCAATTAGGATCTCTCGTGATGTGGATCCAACAGGTGACCCTCACATCCCATATTCTTATTCTTGTCCTTGGTCATGCTTTCCTATGTGCTTGTGCAAGATAGCAACATCTTGCACAAGCACATAGGAAAATCTAAATGTTTGAGGATTCAATATATTTTTATTTTGTTTTATAGGGGAGAGGACAATTGGAGTCTTGACAAAGATTGATCTTATGGACAAGGGTACTGATGCAGTTGAAGTAAGTTGGCCTAGAATCTTGTTTTAATTGTTTGACACTGGATGTTGCAATCCTCCATTAAGCTAGATAGTCTAAGGAAATAAAGCTTCTCATTTTTTTCCCTGAAAGGTTTTTTTTGACTCTCTTATTGTTGAAAAATAGGGGAATAGGGTTTAAAAGCCATTCATGTGCTTTATGTATACCAGATTCTGCAATTATTTATACCTGCATATCTAAAAAATGTTTAGGATATTAAGGCATCCAGGCTGATTCATCTGTATATGCATTCTTTGAAAGGTGCTACTGCAACCAAGGATGCTTACAGGAGTCTACCAACAATTCATTTGTATATGTACATGCATTCATAGGCAATGATATGTTTGTAATGTTGCACCATAATTTCCTTATCTTTTTTGTTTATGAGTATCATAATATACCATAAATCCTTAAGGAGTCTCCACCTGTTCAACCAGTCTCCCTCATTTTTGTTTCCAGATTTTATTTTCTGATAGGGTAGATACTAGAGTTCACTCACTCAGACACACACACACCCACCCACACCTTTTACGAGTCACTTATTTATCTAGGAGTGTGGCAGTATATGCATTTTGGATTACCCTTCTTTGATAGATTGAAGCTGCATAACTGTTGCACTTTTGCATTCTGAGTTTCTTTTCCTTTTTCGGTTACTTAGATATTGGAAGGTAAGTCATATCGACTAAAGTTTCCTTGGGTTGGGGTCGTGAATCGTTCACAAGCGGATATCAACAAAAATGTTGACATGATTGCTGCTAGGCGTAGAGAACGTGAGTATTTCGCCACTACCCCAGAATACAAGCACCTTGCTCACAGAATGGGTTCTGAGCATCTAGCAAAAATGCTTTCTAAGGTAGGCAACTGGATATCTTTCTTCAATCTGATATTAATATTTTTTTAACTGAAAATCAAGTTGGTAACTCTTTTGATTTAAACTTTTGGGTTAATTTTTCAGCATTTGGAAACTGTAATTAAGTCAAAAATCCCAGGCATCCAGTCCCTTATTAACAAGACCGTTGCTGAACTTGAAGCTGAACTTAGTCGTCTTGGAAAGCCCATTTCTGCTGATGCTGGTGTAAGTTTGCTCAGTATCTTAGTATCATTTTAAAATATAGAATGCTTTTAAAGTCAAAGTAATAGGTTATAATATTGGTATTGATCAATAATTAATTCATTATTCTATTGCTTGGGGATCACCTCAATTTTTAACTTTTACAAGAGTTGCTAGTGATTGATTGCGTTGGACTTGCAGGGAAAGCTGTATACAATCATGGAAATTTGTCGTCTATTTGATGGGACATATAAAGAGCATCTGGATGGAGTGTATGTTTCAAACAATAGCCATCTTGCTCAATTATGGGCAGAGCCTCTGTGCAGCTTGGCTCAATATTAATTTCCTTTTTTTAACCTGTTAGATAAAATAATTTTAATTTAATGTGTTCTCTGTTGTCCACAGGCGTCCTGGGGGTGACAAGATTTACAATGTTTTTGATAACCAGCTTCCTGCTGCTCTAAAAAGATTGCAATTTGACAAGCAACTTTCAATGGAAAATATAAGGAAGCTCATTACTGAAGCTGATGGATATCAACCTCATCTAATAGCTCCTGAACAAGGATACCGTCGTCTCATTGAGTCCTCTGTAATTACTATAAGAGGCCCAGCTGAGGCAGCTGTTGATGCGGTATGAAAGTAGCTTACTTTTCCTTCTGTGCAAATTGTAAGTATTTACTTTATTACACTGCTTGTTCAATGATGAGCTATTTTCAATTTTGTGGTTCCAGGTTCATGCTCTTTTGAAGGATCTGGTTCACAAGGCTGTCAATGAGACTCCAGTATGTTCACAGCCACGTTTAATTTATTTACATTCGTTTTTGTTTTTTTGTTTGTGTTAGTCTTGACTGTTCATGTATGGTGCTCATAATTTTAGAAACCCTTTGATAAATGTTGCTCTTGGGTTCATACTTTTTCAAGCTGATGGATAAATGTTGCTCTGGTTGACTTACAGGAGCTGAGGCAGTATCCTGGTCTTAGAGTAGAGGTTACAAATGCAGCTTGTGATTCACTTGAGAGAATGAGAGAAGAAAGCAAGAAGGCAACACTAAAGCTAGTTGATATGGAGTGCAGTTACCTGACCGTTGATTTCTTCCGTAAACTTCCTCAAGATGTTGAGAAGGGTGGCAACCCATCACATTCAATTTTTGATAGATACAATGATTCATATCTCAGGCGAATTGGTGAGTCATAAACTTAAAATTAGCCTTCCATGTAGGCTATTGCGGTTAAACTTTGCTTTATCTGCTATTCCCTTAACTGAAAACAGGGTTCATTGATGATCATGAAAATACTCATTCTATTACTTTATTTTTTCCTTTAAAAAACAGGGACAACTGTTCTGGCTTATGTCAATATGGTATGTGCAAGTTTGCGGAACTCCATTCCCAAGTCCGTTGTCTATTGTCAAGTCCGAGAGGCAAAACGAAGCTTACTTGACCATTTCTTCACTGAGTTGGGAAAATTGGAGGTAAGTGCATGTCATCACCCATCTTCGCAACTGTGCTTATGATAATGGTTCTCATTGACATCAAATGTTGACCCTGATCGACTCTAAATTCTTTGAGCAGACAAAGCAGTTGTCGGCATTACTGAATGAGGATCCGGCAGTAATGGAGAGGCGCACTGCCCTCGCCAAGAGGCTGGAGTTATACAGAAGTGCTCAAGCAGAAATGGATTCAGTTGCTTGGTCCAAGTAGATGTGCAGCACAGCACAAGCACATGCACAATTTCTTTCGATTGCGGATTTTGTCGAGATGGCCACATGATTCATTCATTTAAGATTTAGTTGTAATGGGGGAAAAGGCGGGGGTGGGAGGCATCTTGGTGTATTTTATGTACTAACAAATTGATGTCGTTATACTTCTTTATTTTAACTGCTACATTTATATAGTATATATGATGTGCAAGACGAATGTGTCATATTTTTCAACTTGTTTTTGCTTGAAGCATGCCTCTGAATGTTCCGATCAAAAAAATTGTTTGGCTAGTAAATCAGTCTGATTAGTGTTTATGTACTTTTCGTTTTGCTTTGCAATTATAATGAATCATTTTTGTCTGTGTCATGTGATTTGTTGGGAAGTAGTCAAAGCAATGTTCTCAAGTCAATCCATGCTTATAGATGTGAAAAGGCAGAATGCATGTGTTCTAGACGCAATTTGGAATAGTAGAATACTAGAATATACAATTTGGAAGTTTGGAACCATAATTTTTAAGGTGTGGAGCACTTGTAAAGCAATTTAGACAAGGCAAAATAAAAGTTTAAATAAAGAGTAAATTCTAGATGGACTCCGAGTTTGCTTACTTGGGCCTACTTTAGACCTTATGGGCTGAACAGATTGGAAGGCACTAATAGTGGAGCCACTTGGAACAAATAGGTCAATGGCATGAAACTCCTAAAACGATGTCGTTTGAGCATAAATCTGTTAAAAGAGTAGCCGTTGGACTTGGGAAAACGTCTTGCATTGGAATCCGACGTAGACATTTTAGCGTTTACGCTTCCCTCACCAACCGCTCAGGCCCTCATAATCACTAATCAGGCTCTGTCTGTTCACCAGTCAGTAGTCACCACCGGCCCACCACCTTTCATTTCTTCAAGGTATATTTTTAACCTTTTTTTTTTTTTTTTTTTTTTTTTTTT
>QANW01010048.1:116048-131210 GCA_003254865.1 Dryas drummondii | reverse complement strand
CTTTCTTTTTTTTAAGGTTTTTTTTTAACCTTTTTTTTTTTTTTTTTTTTTTGTATTTTCAACGATTTATCTTCATAATCATTTCTTACTTATATCTAAAATCTCTCTGGCTTCCCTTCCCACAGTTCCTTTTGTTTATCAGAATGTTGGTTCTATTTGTACATTTTTGATTATATGATTGTCTCTCTGCTATTGCCTTTGGTTTGACATTCTCTTTTATCTATGGTTTTGGAGAATTTTTATCTGTCTTGTTTGAATCTTATGATGGGTTGGGTTTGATTTGCTTTTTTATTTTCTATTTTGATTTGTTGACAGCTTTTGTTGTTTCATGGAGCATATATATTGATTTTTTTTCTTCCAAAAATAGTTGTTCTGATCGGTTTTAGTTTCAAAATGATGAAAATTAATGGATCTATCTGGAGTTTATGTGATCTAGTTAGAGACTATGGCAGTTTGAAGAACTTAAAAATTATGGCTTGTTATCAGATCTGAATTGATTTAGGTAAAAGGGTAGCCTAGTAGCCTTGGAGACTGTTTTTCATGTCATAAGAAAGCAATTCATGAATTGCCTTGCATAATGTAAAATAAGGGAAACTGTAATTAAAATTTTGGAAATAAAGCAAACAATGGGTTGGTTTCATATTGTTTTTGTCTCTCTGTATTTCTCAGGAGTGTATATGTGTTATCCATTTAGAAGTCAAGTTTATAATATATTTAATGAGTGCTGAGTACTGACCACTTTCTGGACTTGTGGAATGCAGAACAGCTTTTAATGATTTCAAGAGGAAACAGAGAGAGAGAGAGTAGCATATGGTGTAGATGGCCTCCGAGAGGGAATGTTTTGACCTTTCAGGACCATTGCACTTAACTTCAATTGACTGGTGAGACCTTAAACTCCCCCTCCCCTCACCCCCACACGCTTTCTTTCAAAAGATGAGTGAATGAATGAAAGAACTTCTTTTAAATCCTACAATTCTTTTTAGGTTTGGAATCTTAAGTTTGTATCTTTTTTCCCACAATGGTGTGGAGGAAGTGCTTGTGAGTTGTGACTGACTGTTTTTTAGTCAATGAGCTAATGCTAATAACAAAACCATATGAAGATGGATTCTTCTATTAGAGCTGTTTCCTTCTTATGTGGTTTGACCTCTCGCAATTGCAATTATCATCCCTGTAATGTGAATTATTGATGGTACAAGCAGTTCATATACTGGCCTGTGTCTTGACAGGTCAGACGCCGAATTATGTCATATCTGGCATCATATAATGCAGATTTCCATGTTGTGGTTTGTAATATCTGGAAGTTGCTTTCTATCTTGCGGAATAAACCTCTCCTTGTACAAACTTCTTGCATGAATTTAAATTAATTGTGTCATTGTCTATCCATCACCAATATTGGTCAAGATGAAACAACTTTTTGTTTTCTGGAATTCAGCCGCTTCAATATTGTTGCTTTCTATTTTTCTTTTTTTTCCTTTGAATTTGCAAGATGATATGGGAATTAAAATGTGTGTCATCCTATGCAGGGAGAACACTCATCATCAAAGGTCCGTTGCTGCCAGTTTGGTTCAGGGTGTCTACATTCTTGAGCGGGATCGCCAAGAGAAACGTGAAGGGCCCCATGCCCTTGCTCCGCCTTGGTGGGAGTTCTTCCATTTTAAGTTGCTCCGTCAGCTAGTGGATGATGTTGGTTTTTCCATCTTTGGTGCCATTTATGAATTTAATCCTCCTCCTTCTCTTGCTAGCCATTCACTGGAAGGAAGACCTTGTTTTGTAATTGCCTTCCGAGGCACCTTAACGAAGCAGGACTCCGTCTCACGAGATCTTCAGTTGGATGTTGAGGTAATCCGAAATGGACTTCACCGGACATCTCGATTTGAGATTGCTATGCAGGCTGTTCGAAATATGGTTGCTGCAGCAGGTGATGCAAATGTTTGGTTAGCTGGCCATTCCTTAGGGTCATCCATGGCAATGCTTGCTGGAAAAACTATGGCAAAGACTGGCATTTTTCTCAAATCTTTTCTCTTTAATCCACCATTTGTTTCTGCCCCAATAGAGAGGATTAAGGATAAGAATGTGAAACATGGGCTTCGGATTGCAGGCAGTGTGATTACCGCAGGACTCACTCTTGCAATGAAAGCTAAGGCTACACAACAGAGGGGAGGTCGATCAGAAGAAGACCCATTCACTACTCTGTCTGCATGGTTCCCTAGTCTATTTGTCAATCCAACTGATGATCTCTGCTCTGAATATATTGGGTATTTTGAGCATAGGAAGAAGATGAAGGAGATTGGAGCAGGAGCCATTGAGAGATTAGCAACCCAGAATTCCATTGGGGGTCTACTAATGCATGCAATGGGAAAGGGGTCAACGCCAGAGCCACCATTGCATCTCATTCCTTCTGCAAACCTAACAGTTAATTTAACCCCTTCGAGGGATCTTAAAGAAGCCCATGGAATTCACCAATGGTGGAGAGATGGTCTGCAATTGCAGTCTGAGGTCCACAGATACTGATGGTTTTGCGTGTAATGATTTTGTTTATTTCCCAATGTACTTGTAATAGTTTTGATTTGTTAAGCAGCCTCTAAGTTATTGGTATCAGCCATCAATTTGGAAAGAATAAACCAAACAAATGAAGATCGAATTGGGAGGCTGTTTTGTTATGTGAAAGAAAGATTTGTAAATTGTGATTGTAGCATATACACATTTGATCTGAAGTTGAAGCTACTGGTTTCTTTCTTGGTAGGGGGATTCTCTAAGCTTTTCGCTTTTGCTCCACTACAATTGTCTCATAGAGACTATAAGTCTATAAGGTGTTTTTGTTGATCTAATCATAAAATCCTTAAAATAGATTTAGAACTTACAGAAAATCAAAAGCTTCACATTTGAATGGAAAAAAAGGGGGGGGGGGGACAATTTTAGTTTCTTCCATCACATCCAGTGAAGGCAAATACAGATTCTTGAAGGTCTTGACTTGCATGATCAATATCTTTCTTCATAGTTCATGAGCCATTTAACTCTTTTTTATCAATCCAAAAAGAAAAACTTTTTTTAATAAAAATACTAGATGACAAGGAAAATAAGACAATTACAGGGTTTTTATTTTTTTCACTGGGTAGGGTCCAATTGCCGTAAATGGCCGTAAAACAAGGTGTGATTAATCAAGGGAAAGTCAAAAAGGCAGACTCGAATCCCAATGCCATGGCTCCACTCAACACTAGAAGCTCTGCCACTGTTGTATGTTGTAATTTGGGTCTTTGCATTTTGTCCCACCGTGACCTCCACCACACAGTAATAAACTAATAATCAGTTTTTTTACCCCATCACCACTTTACTGAATTAACTAATTACTGCTACGGTCAATTTTATACTTACTCTCCTAATGGTAAGATAAATTTAATTTGTTTTCTTGTACTTATTTTGCATCTTGCCTTAATTTGGGCACATAGTAATCTAAAACTCGGATCCTTATAAATTTTGGAATGAGATTGAGGACATGATTTGCCACCTACCTTAGAACATAGAACTACGGTATTTTACTTGGACTTCATGTAAAATTTGAAAGTTATTGGACTTCATGTAAAATTTTCTCGAATCTCTTTGCTTGAAAACATTCGCACGTAATGTAGTTTTTTTATACGCATTTTCATGTTATCTTTTAGTAATGTAACAAAATTTTATATTTTTTTTTATTCTTGGCAGTTGTCAACTTGACCCTTATTGATCTTCCTGGGCTTACAAAAGTAGCTGTTGGTAAGTATCACGGGTCTCATTAATTCTTCTTTCCTTTCTACAGTTTTTTTTGCAAAAGAAATGAGAGTAAATTATTAATTGTGTATGTAAGATGACACTGACAAAATGGCTTGGGGAATGCAGAGGGTCAGTCCGATAGTACTGTGCAAGACATTGAGGCTGTGTTTGTTACACAGGGCTAGGTGGGATTGTGTTAAATAACCCATTATCCTGTGTTTGGGGACACACCGGATTGCATTTAAGTGGGACTATGCAACACCGGTTTTCTTAAAACTCCTCACTACGCCTTCTTACATAGCACGGTTGAAAATGACCTCGCTACATAGCACGCCTTCTTAAGCCTTCTACATAGCACGCTGCAGCACAGCTTCTCTCTAGTCTCTCCCTCCTTTCTTTTTTTTTCTCAATCTCTCTCTCTCTCTCTCTCTCTCTCTCTCTCTCTCCTCTTTACTGTTCAAGGTGGCTTGGGATGGATCTACCAGATTTTTCTTAACTTTTCTGGAATTGATTTATTGGATTGATGGCGTGGGATTGAGCCACTGGTTTTCTGTTCCAATTTTTTTTATGGGTTTCTTTTTCCCTTTATCCCTATTTTTTTCTCTGAGTTTTTGCTTGGCGGCGGAGGGGCTGCACTCAAAGAGAAAGCACGGTGGCTCGAAGCTTGCGGCCGACGATGGGTGAGTTCAAGGAGGAAGAGAAGGCTCTGATGGTGGGAGAGCGGTGGGGTTTGGTGGTGGGGAGAAGAGCAGCGAAGAGACCCAAGATGGCTGTGATGGCCATTGTAGTAAGGGTTTTGAAGCAAATACCCAATCGACTTTGAGAAATGGGAATGGTAACCATGGATTTTGTGTTTTTTTTTTGTCAACAAACTGCAGTAATAGAGGCACCAAGCTAGGAAAAACAAAGCCAAAAAAGAGGGCCAAAACAAAAACATTAACCCACCCTACCAGAAGCCCAATTTAGAAAGAGAAAGGGTAGGCATAGAGCTAACTGATCAACAAAGACGAAAAAACAAGCAGAAAAAAACATGGGTTTGGTTGCATTTCTTTTGTTAAAAAGAAAACAAATATTTTTTATCATGGTTAAAAAAAAATAAACTTGGACATTAAAAATATGGTGTGATCTCAACCACACATTTTGTTTCAATGGTTGAGATTGAAAATTGAAAATTAAATTTTTTTATTAATTTAAAAAACAAAATAACTTTAGCTTAGTCTGGTTATGCACCAAACATAAGACAATGCTATTTAGCTTATCTAGCTTCATAATCCGACACAGCACCAAACATAAGATAACATTTAGTCCAGTTTACTCCAGTCCAACACAGTCCAGCATAATCCATAAGAATAGTCCAGTCCAACACAATCCAGCGTGCCAAACGTAGCCTGAAAGTATGGTTCGCTCCTACATTGAGAAGGTATCCATTGGAATTTTGATTTTTATGTTTTTTTTTTTCTTTTCTTTTGTTTTAGCGGTGGACCTTTAGTGACTCATCATCTTGAATCATTTTGCAAGGATAAAGTGTTTATTATGGTGAATCATTTTGTCTGTTGAACATTTTATGCAGCCCAACTCTATAATTCTGGCAGTTTCACACTTTCACCAGCCAATCAAGATCTTGCTACATCTGATGCAATTAAGATCTCTCGTGATGTGGATCCAACAGGTGACCCTCACGTTCCATAATTCTTATTCTTGGGCTGGGCCATGCTTTCCAATGTGCTTGTGCAAGATAGTAACATTTGCACAAGTATATAGGTAGGGGTGAGCGTGGTGCGGTTCGACTCACTTTTTTTTTTTGAACCGTACGCTGTGTCAGACATTAATACACGGTGCAGTTTGGTACCTAAAACTGTGAAATAAATTAAAAAACCAAACCAAACCAAACCAAACTATTCAAGGTGCGGTGCGGTGCAGTTCTACACCACAGTTCTTGGCCTAATGGGCTATTATTCATATAATTTATATAAAACATATGTTTTGGGGTTTGAGGCTTTGAGCAATTGAGTTTGTTTTGGGGTTTGGGAATTTAGGGTTTGGTTGGGCAAACTAGTTTATGTAACTAGACAATATAGAGTAGATAGAATATATAAAATTTTAAACTTTATGGTTTAGGGTTTAGAGAATGAGAGATGAGTTGCAACCAAACCCTATACCATAAGTTTTAAATCATTATATTATAAACCCTAATATCATAAACCTTATACCATAAATTTTAAATCCTATACCTTATTACCTTATATGGCATATACCCTATACACTTATATAGTATATAACTATATATTATACCCTAGAACTATAAACAATTAAAAATTTTAGTATATAGAGTATAAACTATAAATAATATATTATTTTTTATATATATAATATGAAGAATATACTAATTTTATTATATAGGGTAATGGGTATAACTAAAATTATATACTAAAACATTATTAATTTATTATTATATTATATATCTAGAAAATAGGTCATAGGGTTATATAAAATATATTTTAGGGTCTAAACCCTAAAATATAGCTAGGTTAATATTAATTTTAATATTTTATTATGGTTTAGAGTCTAAAGTGTATAAAAATATGTACAAAAAATGTATAAAAAGTATATAAAAATAGTATAAATATATATAAAAAAATATATAAAATGGTGTATATGTGTATAAAAATAAAAATATATATTTTTTACAAATATGCGGTGCGGTTAAATAAGGTGTAGAACCGGAATCGGAACTGGAGAGAAGCGGTGCGGTTCGGTTTTTTTGACGGTGTTAACTTTTTTTGATCAATGCGGGTTTTTACAATTTTTTGGCTATGCGGTTCGGTCGGTTTTGGCGGTCCGCGGTTAAAATGCCCACCCTTTCACATAGGAAAATCTAAATGTTTGAGGATTCAATATATTTTTATTTTGTTTTATAGGGGAGAGGACAATTGGAGTCTTGACAAAGATTGATCTTATGGACAAGGGTACTGATGCAGTTGAAGTAAGTTGGCCTGGTATCTTGTTTTAATTGTTTGACACTGGATGTGGCAATCCTCCAGTAAGCTAGATAGTCTAAGGAAATAAAAGCTTCTCATTTTATCCCCTAAAAGATTTTTTTTTTTACTCTCTTATTGTTGAAAAATAGGAGAATAGGGTTTAAAAGCCATTCATGTGCTTTGTGTATATCGGATTCTGCAATAATTTATACCTGCATATCTAAAAAATGTTTAGGATATTAAGGCATCCAGGCTGATTCATCTGTATATGCATTCTTTGAAAGGTGCTACTGCAACCAATGATGCGTACAGGAGTCTACCAACAATTCATTTGTATATGTACATGCATTCATAGGCAATGATATCACTACAAGAAAAACGTTAATAGATATCAGTGAAAAACCGATATCTATTTAGGTTACAAATACAGCTTGTGATTCCCTTGAGAGAGTGAGAGAAGAAAGCAAGAAGGCAACACTAAAGCTAGTTGATATGGAGTGCAGTTACCTGACCGTTGATTGTGAATTTTGTCGAGATGGCCACATGATTCATTCATTTAAGATTTAATTGTAATGGGGGAAAAGGCGGGGTGGGAGGCATCTTGGTGTATTTTATGTTCTAACAAATTGATGTCGTTATACTTCTTTATTTTAACTGCCACATTTATATGATGTGCGAGATGAACGTGTCATATTTTTCAACTTGTTTTTGCTTGAAGCATGCCTCTGAATGTTCCGATCAAAAAAATTGTTTGGCTAGTAAGTCAGTCAGATTAGTGTTTATGTACTTTTCGTTTTGCTTTTCAATTATAATGAATCATTTATGTCTATGTAGTCATGTTGTGATTTGTTGGGAAGTAGTCTAAGCAATGTTCTCAAGACAATCCATGCTTGTAGATGTGAAAAGGCAGAATGCATGTGTTTTAGACGCAATTTGGAATAGTAGAATACTAGAATATGCAATTTGGAACCATAATTTCTAAGGTGTGGAGCACTTGTAAAGCAATTTAGACAAGGCAAAATAAAAGTTTAAATAAAGAGTAGACTCTAGATGGACTCCTCGTTTGCTTACTTGGGCCTACTTTAAACCTCATGGGCTGAACAGATCGGAAGGCACTAATAGTGGAGCCACTTGGACAAAAATAGGTCAATGGCATGAAACTCCTAAAACGATGGCATGAAAGTCCAACATACAAAGGCATTATCTATTGATAAAAAAGACCTCTCTTAGTCTTAGTCTACCCAGCCCAAAGTCCAACATACAAAGGCATTATTTATTGATAAAAAAGACCTCTCTTAGTCTTAGTCTACCCAGCCCAAAGTCCAACATACAAAGACATTATCTATTGATAAAAAAGATCTCTTTTAGTCTTAGTCTACCCAGCCCAAAGTCCAACATACAAAGGCATTATCTATTGATAAAAAAGACCTCTCTTAGTCTTAGTCTACCCACAGTGCCGGCTCAAGCATAAGGCGAGCAAGGCTTGTGCCTAGGGCCTCATGTTGAGGGAGGCCTCGTATTGAAAATATTTGACACACTATTAAAAAAAACTTTAAATATTTATAAGGTTTATTTGCACATTTACCCCCTGACTTATAGGTTTTTTCTCACTTTACCTCCTAATTTTTATTTTTGTCAAATAACCACCTGAACTTTAAGTCCGTGTCCCACATAACCCTATTCCGTCCACTCCGTCTTGACCTCCGTAAAAAAGATGACGTGGCGTGGGTAATATCGTCATTTCAGCCCTCTGAGTGCCACATGAGTGCCATTTCTGTATTTTGTGGGCCCCAAATGGCCACGTTGGCAATGACTCACCGCCACGTTGGCAATGACTGAGCCTGAACACTCAGTAGAAGTCGAATAGGTGGGTTTATGTCTTTTAGGCTATTTCCATTCTCAAAAGCAACACAGAGAACCCAACTTCTGGAGAGAGGGAATCTGATATGTGCTTCCATCTTCTCAATCAACACAAAGAACCCATCACCCCAGAGATTCAATCAAGGCAGAGGTTCGAATTTGAAAATGACGAAGCTTAGAGCACCTGGCGCACCTGAACCAGATGAAAATAAGTGGACCTTAATCAATGTAGGGTTTTTTATGTGGATTTTTTTGGCTTTTTCTGTGTTGTCTATGTGTGATTCGAAAAAGGTTAGGGTTTTTTAAGCTTTTTCTGTGTTGTGTGGGTAGGTGTGATTCGAAAAAGGCATATGGTTTTTTATGTGGATTTTTTTGGCTTTTTTTGTATTGTCTGTGTGTGATTCGAAAAAGGTTAGGGTTTTTTAAGCTTTTTCTGTGTTGTGTGGGTGGGTGTGATTCGAAAAAGGCATATGGTTTTTTATGCCTTTATCTCTCGGGTTGGGTGTGAATGAATAAAGTCATGGATTTTTTTATCTTTTTCATTGCTGTTTGGCACTGAGTCAATGGGTGTGGTCCCTTTGCTACTGTATTTTTAGTCATTTTCCCCTAGAAATTATTGTTTTATGTTTTTATTTTGTTTCTGAATGCATGTGCACTTAAATATAAAAATCAGATGTGGTCTACACCAATAATGTTATTGAATGTTGACTGGGTTGATAGGAATTATTTAGTTAGGTTGGTCATAATGTTATTGGTGTGTACTTATTGGAGTTGTACCTGTTAGATATTGACAGTTAATGTTTTGGTGTCGTTTTGTGTGTTTTGACAGTTGATGAGGATGAAGTTACTTTGAGGATATATCATGGTGGTGATCTAGTGAAAATGGTTAATAAGTGGAGATATGTTGGTGGTAATCTTAGCTACTTTGACCATGTGTGTGTAGACTTCGTATCGTTGTTGGAATTGAATGGCATTGCAAAGATACTAGGTTACCAGGATGTGAGTTACTATATTTTGGAGGGAAATGAACTGAACAGTTAGAAAGTGACATAATGGTGCTGAATGCCATTGGTAGACTTCCAGTTGGTCAACGTAGAGAGATGGCTATTTACTTTAAGCACTCCACTGAGTTCATAGAGGATAACAACTTGCAGCATTTAATAATTGAACTAGCAGAGGATGAGGAAAATGAAGTTGATTATGCAAATGAAGTTGATGATGAAAATGATGCCCTTAGGGATAATGAGGATAATGTAAGGCCTGAAGAGAATGATGTGCAATTAGAAGAAGGCAGTGGTGAAAATGCAGAACATGTTATTGGTGGAAGTGTTGAAGGGGTCGAGACAAACATAGCAGAAAAAGTTCCAGATGAGAGTGGACATTTTCAGAGAGAGAGAAGGCGCAAAGGCAAATATCAACTGGTGGAGGATGAAATTGGTGATGCAGACAATGAAGCTGGTGATGCAGACAATAAAGCTGGTGATGCAGATTATGTATCTGAAAGTGATGATGATGATCCTGATTTCCTAGATGAGTTTTATGAGCAGAGTGATGAGGAACTAAGATTGTTGAAAGAGGATCAAAGGATCTATACTAGTTATGTAGACCCTGATGAGGTAGATATTGATCCTAACTATCCTTTGGATAATGAGGTGCCATCAGACAGCACGAATGATGAAGAGTTAAGGACTCCAGATCACTCTTCAAGTGAAGATGATGAAGAATGGGCTGCCACAAGAAAACTCCCCAAGTTTGTAGACTTTAGGCCAGAGGTTGACATGAAGAAGCCTAATTTTGTTTTGGGGCACAAATATGCTAATGCTGGTGTGTTTAGAGATTTGATTAGGGAATTTTCTATAAGGTGTGCTAGAGAGATCAAATATAAGAAGAATGATAAAGATGTTGTAAGAGCTGTGTGTAAAAGGCAATGTGGCTTTGAAGTGTTTGCATCTGCTCAAAATGGCAGCACTGAGTTGTACTTGAAGACATTAAAGGGAAAACACTTTTGCTCTAGGACAACAGAGAGCAGACACCTAACTACAGACTGGTTGGCCAACACATATGCTATCGAGTCGATTAGTCCAAGGTGGTCTCTGCTAGAATTCAAAGCACAAGTGAGTAGGGATGTGAAACTGAATGCGTCAACTTCTCAGATTTATAGAGCAAAGTCAAAGGCTGCTGCTTTAATTGAGGGCACATACAGTAGACAATTTGAGGCACTTTGGGACTATGCTGAAGAGTTGAGGAGAGTGAATGAGGGGAGTACAGTGAAGCTTAAAACTATACTAGATAATGATGGCAGACCTGTGTTTCAGAGGATCTACATATGTTTGGCAGCATTGAAGAAGGGTTTCCTACATGGTTGTAGGCCTTTTATAGGGTTAGATGGATGTCATATCAAGGGACCCTACCCTGGCCAGATTTTGTCAGCTGTTGGAATTGATGCCAATAATGGCATGTTCCTTGTGGTGTATGTAGTGGTGGAGGTAGAAAATTATGACACGTGGAGCTGGTTTTTGGAGTTTTTAGAAGACGACTTGTGTGTTAAGAACAGTCATGACATGGTTTTCATGACTGATAAACAGAAAGGTTTGTTGGATGCTGTGGCTAATTTTTTCCCCTACTCTGAGCATAGGCATTGCCTAAAACATATGTATGAGAACTTTAGGAAAAAGCACAAAAGGGGGCTTTGAAGTTACAGATGGAGAACATAACTAGAGCCACACATGTTAACTGGTATGATGAAGAGATGAAGAAGATGTTGGATTTGGATGAGAAGGCTTTCAAGTGGTTGCATGAGAAGAATGCAAAGCACTGGTGTATTTCTCACTTTGGAACATTTTTCAAGTGTGACAGTTTAATGAACAATTTCTGTGAGGCCTTCAACAAGGCTATTCTTACTGCAAGAGATCGGCCTATTCTTACAATACTGGAGAGGATCAGATTGTACCTTATGATATTAACTTCAAGTAGGAGAGCTGCATGTGACAGATGGAGGCATGATATTGGTCCTAGAGTATATAAGAGGATGGATAAGATATGAGATGAGTCTGCATGGCACATTCCAAGAGTAGCTGGAGTATGCAAATATGAAGTGCATACTCATTCCAACAAGTACTTCCATGTGGACTTGAATACACACTCATGTTCATGCAAGTCATGGGACATAAGTGGCATTCCTTGCACACATGCCTGCTCTGCCATCAGCTACTTCAATGGAGATCCAATAGAGTATACTGACTATTACTACAAGAAGGCAATGTATCAGAAGACATATGCCTCTATGATCCAGCCCATGAGTAGTCAAGACCAGTGGCCAAAGAGTGGCAACACCCCTATGAAGCCTCATTTCTTTCACAAACAGCCAGGAAGGCGTAAAAAGAGCAGAATTAGGGCTGCTACAGAGCCTCCAAAGCCACCTAGTCAAGCACACAAGTTGAAAAAATTTAACTTCAAGACAAAATGTTCCAAATGTGGCCAAGAAGGACATAACAGCAGGACATGTGGCAGGAAGCGCAATAGGACCACCCCAAGTGAGGTAACTATTCATCTTTTTTTAAAAAAAGACTTGGTATTTTGTGATCCACCATAATATATGGGAGCAATGACATTTTGTTGTTTACGGGATGTATCTTTACAGGGCAATGATCAGGATGTCCCACATACAGAGATTGAAAGAGTACCAAAGATCAGAGTGAGCATTTTTGCATGATTTTTTGATTTTTTCTTTGTTCATCTGTTAATCTATGGATGGACTTTATTACTTTCAGGTGAGGAGAGGTGGGGCCCAACAAAGGGGTGCAAGACAGACAAGGTAAAGGTCTAGTCCATCTCAACCTTCCTAAGCTTCAACTCATGATGGAAATATGGCACAAGGTGGAAATGAGCTAGTCCAACCTCAAAGTGCATCTCAGCCCATGGAGAGTACTGTCCATGCCCATGTAAATACCCAACCCCATGGGTCATCTACCACTGCACCAGCCTATGCTGCATCAGACTCAGCCTCTATGCTCAAAAGGAGAAGGAAGCAAAGAGAGAATACTGAAAAAAGTGCTGCCCAACTACACTTGGAGAAATGCAGGAAGGCCCAGAGGCAGTTTAGGCCATGGCAGTGATAAGTCTGGGAAACTCATGTTGTGTATTTTTGGCAGTTTAGGCCCGGAGACAGTTTAGTCTATGATAATTTACTCATTTTGTGTATTTTGTTATGTTGAAACTCATTTTGTGTATTTTGTTATGTAGAAACTCATTCTAGGAAACCAGGTTGCGATTTCAAGTATTTTGGGAAGCTTGTTATGTGCAGTTTAAGGTTTATGGTGTTATGTGTATTTTGGGAAGCTTGTTATGTGCAGTTGACAGGTTGAATTTAGATTCATTATTTTTGTCCATGTTTGGGTGCTAAATCTTTAACATTTGCACTTGACAAATTGCATTCTTCACTTACTGATCAAGCATTTTGTTGAGCACTCCTACAAATGCAATTTTCATTCCCTAATGGGAATTATGGAAAACAAATCAAAATGACCAAATAAGATCAACTATTTTTTGAGCACTCCTGCAAATGCAATTTTCATTCCCTCATTTTGGATTCAATTACATACCACAGAAACTATATTTTATTCCATTAATACAACTTACACATTCCATTACTATTACTAAAAGAAATACCACATACCCCGTACATTCTTGGCTAAACGAAATACCCCATACATTCACCATTGCAGTTTGATCTAAACTTAAATCCTTACAAAAACATCAGCCTGCCCCATAACCACTGAAACCCACATCATCTTATTCCAGTACATAATTACACCACCACACCAAAAGGAAGAAACCCCATGACAGAAAAAGAATAACCCACAGACATTTGACTCTTGCATTTTTTCTCCCCACTTCATGCTCCAACTCTCTAGTCCTCCTCAGCAAACCCGGGATCACATTCCTCGAACGACACATATCGGGATCGAACCACATAAAAAAACCACATCCTCTATTTGTCTACATGAACAAGATTTAATTAAATACCAGAAAAATTTAAAGTTAAACCACACAAAATAGGCTATTGCTGTTACCCGAGACCATATAGAACACCCATAGAACCTTCTCTCTGGGTGTGCATCTGTCCAGGAAGTACAAATCCGAGCTTTCAGCCCACATCCACATCGAACGGTTGATTCCCCTTCCATGCCCTGATTCGAGTAACTTTGGTTGCTTCGGTAGCTTTGGTTGCTCATCTTGGACCACTTTGACAGTAGATTTATAGGAGATACAGTAAGGCTTGATTTTTAGGGAATGAGTTTTATGGGTCACATAAGCCAGCCTTTATAGACTGCGAATGGAAGGAAGAAGGAGGGAACAGAGGGAAAAAGGATGAAATAAAGGGGGAAAATGTGAGTCATTGCCAAAGTGCCCATTTGGGGCCCACAAAATACAGAAATGGCACTCATGTGGCACTCAGAAGGCTGAAATGACAATATTACCCACGCCACGTCACCTTTTTGACGTAGGTCAAGACGGAGTGGACGGAATAGGGTTATGTGGGACACGGACTTAAAGTTCAGGTGGTTATTTGACAGAAATAAAAATTAGGGGGCAAAGTGAGAAAAAACCTATAAGTCAGAGGGCAAATGTGCAAATAAGCCTATTTATAATTAGCCAATTAGGTTTCAAAATTCAGAAAGAGACTTTCCACGTTCTTGTTATTAGTAATACTTATGTCTAGTAGGAAATTTGAATTTGGATATGAAAAACTTAAGAAAAAAAGGCCTCCTAACTTAACATTTAAAAAAAAAAAATTTTGAATAATATATTTGGAAGGCCTCTGTGTAATTTCGTCTTAAACCTCACTTTCTATTGAGCCGCCACTGTTTACCCAGCCCAAAGTCTAGATGGACTCCTCCTTTGCTTACTTGGGCCTACTTTAAACCTTATGGGCTGAACAGATTGGAAGGCACTAATAGTGGAGCCACTTGGACAAAATAGGTCAATGGCATGAAACTCCTAAAACGATGTCGTTTGAGCATAAATCTATTAAATGAGTAGCCGTTGGGCTTGGGAAAACGTCTTGCATTGGAATCCAACGTAGACATTTTAGCGTTTACGCTCCGCTCACCAACCGCTCAAGCCCTTATAATCACTAATCAGGCTTTGTCTGTTCACCAGTCAATAGTCACCACCGACCCACCACCTTTCATTTCTTCAAGGTATATTTTTAATTTTCAACGATTTATCTTCATAATCATTTTTTACTTATATCTAAATTCTCTCTAGCTACGATTTATCTATGAG
Source organism: Dryas drummondii (assembly GCA_003254865.1). NCBI lineage: Eukaryota > Viridiplantae > Streptophyta > Magnoliopsida > Rosales > Rosaceae > Dryas > Dryas drummondii. The sequence continues at coordinate 116,337 of QANW01010048.1, read as the reverse complement.
CAAATTACAATTTAGTACCTCAACTTTACATGTTGTTTCAACTTAGTACCCAAACTTTGAAAACTTGTAAAAAAGTATCTCAACTTTCATTTTGTGTCAAAATAGTACCTCCGTTAGTTTTTCTGTCAAATAAACCGTTATCTGCTAACGTGGCAGGGGTATTTTCGTCATTTTCTCTAAATTTAAAAAATAATAATATTTTTTAAAAAATTTAATAAAAAATAATTAAAATTTCTTAAAATAATTAAATAAACAAATTTCATAAAACAAAAAAAAAAACAAAATTTCC